>UELV01088702.1:0-31875 GCA_900490015.1 Megastigmus stigmatizans
CTGCAATGACATAATGCTTACATCATTTCTGAGATCGTAACAGAGCGTTTTTTTCGAAATTCAACGAAAAAAAGAAAAGTTTTCTACTCTTACCTACGTGTATGGGAGACGCCATCTTGATTTGCATTACCATGTATATCTATATATATGCGTGGATGATGCAGGTAGATAACTTTAATTTTTTTGTTTGAATTTCGAAAAAAACGCTCTTTTACGACCTCAGAAATGATGTAAACATTATGTCATTGCAGTTTCATAATGTTTACATCATTTCTGAGGTCGTAACAGAGCGTTTTTTCCGAAAATTAATAGCTATCTTTACATATTTTGTTCAATACGGACACTGCCGGTAAGGTAGGAATCTTTCCGAGGGTCGCACGTCCCCTTAAATAGATTTTAAATTAATTGCACAGTAAAAAAAAAGCTGTTTTACGAGCAGAGTACGAAAATGCACGCAAAAAGTCGAGCAGTATATTACGAAAATACAATAAATCACTATACGAAAAATATGAATGCAACAAAAAAAAATCGCGCACGAAGCGCTCATAAAAGGCAAATTAACTTTTTGCCGCACACGCCGGCCGCGGCAGACTATATCCTAAACAGTTTTTCGTGGCCGCACGATTACAAAGGAGCCAAAATGATTTGAATTTTAGTTTCATCGAGGTAACAACAAAAAAAAGGTTATAAATCACCTCGGGATATGTTCATCTACATAAATCGAAGTAGAAAAAACAGCGGTGCGGTCGGACACTTCAAACTCGCCAACAAAATCATAAATCTCCGCGCCCGTTCCTTTCGCAATTCTCTCGCAACTGTATCGGAGCTCACAACTTAATTTCCATACAACTCGCTCTCGACGGCGTATAACACGGGAGCAACGCGTTATATTACGACAAATATCGCATGGCCCGGTGAAATTATCGCGCGTCTCTAAACGCTCGGGCTTCAAATTTTTCCCAGCGAATAAATCATAAAGAGCAGCCCAAGCGATAACGAACAAAGCAAACGAGGGAGAGAGAGAAAGACGAGAGAATAGGCTCTTTGTTACATGCGTAGGCAGCGTACGACAAAGTCACAGAAAATCGTCCTAGAAATAAAAGCCAAGAGCGAGAGAGATAGAGGGAGAGACGAGCGATTCCGCCCCTTTTTTCGCAGTACATCGCAGCAACAGCGGCACCGGCGGCACCGGCGGCGGCACTATAACGCAGCTCCGTGGAGCGAAAGCTTAATGGAAGCTCATAAGGGCGCAGCAGCGGTCGAAATAAATTAAACAGGCTCTTAGCGCTGGCGCGATATCGAGGCACAGCAGCAGCAGCCAGTCTTCCCTGACGCTACTGCACCGAATCCCCGCGTCTTTGTCCCGACTCTACTCTCTCTCCCTCACTCCCACTCTCTCCCTCTCTCTGTTCCTCTCGGCATATATTTGCCTTCGTACCATCCCTCTCTCTCTCTCTTTCTCTTGTGCTGTCGCTGGTGCTGCCGCCGCCGCCGCTGCTGCTGCTGCTACTGCTGCTTCGCTCGTGTAAATTAATAAGGCCGGGCAAACACGAGAAAGGTGCGCCGAGCGACAGATTATAACGGACCAGCTTTGTACAGCTGATGCCTCTCGCTCGCTCGCGCGCGCGCGCGCGCTGGCTGCACTTCCCGCGAGCTGTGTATAGAGATCTGCGCTGCAGTGCAACGCGCGCACGAGGGAGAGAGAGCGAGACAAAGGGATGAATAAGGTGGAAAAGTGCGCGCGCGGCTCTCTGTCTCGTGTCTGTGTCTCTGTGTGGGAGGGAGGGAGGGGGATAGGGAGCTGAGGCACATATCCGGGCTTGCCAGCCAAATGTGGATATAACGAATCGGTGCAGCTTTTTTACTTCTACCGCCAACGGAGCCGTCTCTATCTCTTTTTTGTTTCTCGAGGGGCCATCACGGGGTGAAAAATAAATTCGCGGGGAAATAAAGGGAATGCCGTGATTCACGGCTTGGATAATTTCGTTGTCGCGCGCTGATGAATATAAATCGTCTTTTGGTGCTATCGGATCAAGTTACTTGCGGACATCTGTTTTATGGATGTTTTTTTTTTTCGTTAAATATCATTAACGAGCTACTTTAAATTGTATATTAAGTCGATAATCAAAACTTGCTGATGTCTCCATAATGAAATTAATTTGTTTGAAAAGTTCTATGAATTTTGATCAATTTCAACGAAATGCACTCCCTTGAACGTATTATACGGATGACAAATCCGAATCAACGTAATAGTATCGCGGAAAAGGCTTAAATTCATGTGTACATCTAAAAATGCAGGATATACCTAAATATAAACATATGTAACACATATACAACGGTCCCACATAAAAATTGCGCACCACCGCTTCTAACATACGGAAAAGTATCAGAAGCGGAAAAATCGTCCCAAAAATAGCGACCGCCCCGCTATGGCCTCCCTCCCCCTCTCCCACCCGCCCCTGCGCGGAAACAAAACAGATTCATGCGCTCTCGCGTATTTATGCACGTAGCGGCGTTATAAACTCGCGCGACACGCGGCAAGGGGGGGGGGGGAAGCCGATGCTCACAAAGAGGGTCAACGAAAAAAAAAGAAGAAAAATAAAGTTACTTCTCCGATGCCGGCGCGCGGCGCGTGTGGACTCAACGCTCGTGTATTAGTCGCGACACGAATATGTGTCGACTGACACGCATAAAAGCTGCGGGATGTAATAATGTATGCAGATACGTATAATACGTGGGGAAGTTTCGCGCGGTACGTTTTTATTTTTATGTTATAAGCGTCATATAATATTACGGGAGATGCTCGGGGAAAAAAAATTGCCTTCATTCGCTCGGGGGATAAAAGATTGAATTTCATGATGTATATTCATTTTTAGTAGATGCAAAATTACGTGCGGCTTGTTATTCATTTTTCAGTCGCTTCCCTCTCTCTTTCTCCTTCTATTTTTTTTTCATTCGTTCGGAAATATTAAATTCACAAAATAAGATTTTTCGCGAATACGTCGCTATATAATTGCTAATTCGCTTTTATCAATTGTTGATAACGAATGGACAAATTCTGTTATATGCGAAATAATACGATTGGCTTACTTCGGCTCCTTACCAATATTATCTGCATATTTTAATGAATATAACCGTTCGAGTCTTGGAGACTTCCATAAACGCTTAATAATAGCACATTACGTTTATGTAGTTTTAATAGAGGATAGTATAGTAATTTACATATTAATTTTATGGATATACATTTTATGGATGGCAAGAGTGTGAATACTCAAAGACTTGGTAATACGACAGTTTACAACTTACATCATAGACCAGAGGATATTAAGCAAACTCTGAATCTTGTCTTAGCGACGTTAAATTTGCCAAACTTTGACCTTGATCGATTCATTTCGAAACTTGACGAGAAAGAGAGAGAGAGAGAGAGAGAGAGCGAGCTCAGAGTGCAGCACGAGTAAAAACAGTTTTTGCATGTTAAGTAGCTGTACGGGGGCCAAGTCCGGTAAGACGGTGGTGCGTTCTCAAGAGGGCCGCGGAGCTCCCATCAATTTAGATTGAATCTTTGAAAAAGCCAAAACAATCTCGGAGTGAAACACGAGCTCGAGATCACGAGTCAAGATAGGGGCGGTTAATTGTCAAGGTGCCCCAACCCCCGCAAGTCTAGCGAACCTCAGTCCCGACGCACTAATCCCGAGCATTTGTTGGTAGTGCAAGAAACATCCGCAAAACGATCGTCTCGAAATCCTCGGCTATAATTCGAAAGCTGCACTCGCTCTCTCCCACATCCACAAACGATCTAATTACTCGCTCAGCTCACGCATACACACGTATATGTACACCAGAGGACTGCAGGTATTTATTTCTCTGATGTGCAGAACTCGAGAGGCGCGTGTGTTCACCACCCATAATATACAGCAGCAGAGCAGCGGGAGGAGGAGCGGTTTAGTTGCATTAGCGGCACAGCCGGCAACAGCCTGTAGGTCTCGCCGAGGAGGTGCAGGAGCGACGACGACGAGGACGAGGACGAGGACGACGACGACGACGACGTCGACGCATCGGCGCGGAGCTGATGATTAAATCCGGAAAGCCAGCAGCAGCAGCAGCAGCAGCAGCAGCGGCGGCGGCAGCGGCGGCACTAACCCCGGCTCTAACCTCTTCCCCCGTCGCCCTCCGTCCCACCGGCTCACGATATGTACAGAGAGATAGACGGAGAGAGAGAGAGAGAGAGAGAGAGAGAGAGAGAGAGAGAGAGAGGGAACGGCTTGTGCAGCGAGTCCGCAGTGTGTGTGTAGCAGCAGCTTCTCTCTATTGGCGAATCTAATCCCAGAGAGAAGTCGAGCCGGGCGAGCGCGAGAGCTAACGAGGCGCCGTAGCTCGCAAACCTGTCCACCTCCACCTCCACCTCCACCCTCCTCCTCCTCCTCCTCTTGCTTCGCCGCCGCCTGCCATCGCATCCCGTCTCTCTCCCTCTCTCTAGGTGTGTCTGTGTGTGTCTGATGTCTCTCGTCGGATTTTCCCTTTCACTAACTGCCAGCGCTCCAGCTACTCTTCCATTCTGTCTCTCGTGCGCCGTTTCGTTGATTCTCCCACACGACTTCTGCTGCTTCCTTTTTCGCTCTCTCGCTTCTTTGCCACCAGAAAGCCTCTGTGTGTGTGTGTGTGTGTGTGTGTGTGTGTGTGTGTATGTGTGTCTATGCGTGTGTAGGTGTGCGGGTGGGTAGGGTCGAATTTTTATCACAGCCTCGCCTGCACTGCGGTCTTTTCGTTTCTTTGCAGTTCGCCCCTTAATCACCTGGATTTTGTTTGGATGTTTCGAGCTTTCTTTTTCGGGCTGTGCGCGTGTAATGAGGGAGGATATCGATGCTGCGGTCGTTAGAAGGAGAGCCTCGAATGACTAATGGCATTGGCGAATCCACTTAAGTAGAGGATTCGCGGAAACGATTGATTGCAGAGGAGGAATTTGATGATGTAGAAAAATACGTGGTCAAAGGAATCTGTGCCTTGTTTAATGAATGAAAAATGCTTGTCAAAAGCGTATCTGGATTAAATTGATAAGTGGATCTACTGATATATTCTTGGAATTTTTAGGGGCGTGTATCGGATTATTTTTATTTTTTTATTTTTTATTAAATTTATTTACGGCAGTTACCCCACTATTCAACCAAAAATGTCTGTACTAGACAGATAGTAGAATGATATAATGTAATATAATAAAAAGATATATAAGATAATTTAGTGATGTAATTGCTTATACTTATAATGCTTCAAGACTATACGCTTCATCGCACTTTTAAATGAATATACAGAATAAAATTCATTTAAATCAATTTTACTTGCATTCCAAGTCCTATGAAGTCTGAAAGCAGGAGAATTACATGTATATACGAATTTATAATTTATTTCTGTTAAATACTTAAATGACTTACCGAATCGTTTGATGTATTCAATTCAAACATTTTAGCTATAGACGGATGTTTGAACATAAACAATAAATCATTTAATTTATGAATAGTTCGTATCGAATACATATTGACAATTATAGAAATATTACTATAATCATGATTATATCTGTGAGTAGGACTGAAAAACTTGTAAGCTATATGCCATCCAATCGCATAAAATGAGGCAGTAAAATAATTCAATTAAAAATCTATGATTATTAAAGTTGCTGATGGTGTTTCTACATATTAATCTGGTATTAATACTAATAAACATGTTTAGTGCTTTTCCAGTGACAAATTCAATATGATTATTGAAAGATAGTTTATCATCTATTAAAATACCAAGATCCTTAATATAGTTTACTCTCTCTATATCCGTAGAGTTTATATAGTATATAAAATTTAACCTATGACTACTTTTAGAAAAAGATATTACTTTACACTTGTTATTCAATTTTAAACCATTATTCTCAAGACTATGATATAATAGTATCCAAGGACTTTCGCAACTTTAATTCAGCATTATCAATATTGATCTTATTATTTAAAGATTTACATATGTCATTAATAAACATAATAAACAATAATGGATTAAGAAGCGAGCCTTACGGTACACCTAATGGAATTGCGAAAGTAGATGAAATCAGATCTTTCGCTTTAACATCTATTTTCGAGGTATGATGATAACCATACGATAACAACGAGCCTCTTATGCCTAAATTATACAACTTACACAATAATCTGACTTTATTAACAGAATCAAAGGCTTTGCTAAAATTATATTAAAACAGGTGATAAGGCTAAATTGATCTTCACGGAACGTAATATAGAGGCAAAATAAAAACTTTAGTATTGGTAAAAAAGTTTTTATTTTGCCTCTATATTGCGTTCCATGAAGATCAATTTAGCCTTATTACCTGTTTTAACATAATAAAGGAACGATAGAATCAACAATTAGTTTATATTATATTTCCTTCAGTGAGTTTTCTGCTTTGAAAAATTACCTTGATACCACTTCTGCATGTAATCAAAACCAAAATGCTTATCGTACTTTTTGTTGTAGCTCCATCGCCAGTTTCAACACGAAAACCCATTTGCCCGCATCGGGGGAAAAAAATAGAATGTCCACAAAATCGCGCGCTAAACTCCGCGAATTCGCGCATTCCTTCCCCGCGGCGTGACTGAGCGCGTGCGACGAGCGTCATGCATTATTCATTAAGCCATCGTAGCGATAAAAATGAAAATATGCCGTTTCGAACAATCGGCGACGTGGGATCTTCCAAAGCGTGCGAAAAAAACTGACCAAATTGAACGGAAAAACGTTGAACTCGGGCGCGCGGGCTCACAAAAAAACGCGCCCATATACGCCATAAGATAGAGCTACATTTTATTACCATCGTCGATAGCGAAAAAAAAAAAGAAAAAAGAAGAACTCATCCCTCTCAGTGAGAGAGAGAGAGAGAGAGAGAGAGAGAGAGAGAGAGAGAGAGAGAGAGAGAGAGAAACGCTTGTCGTCTATAGGCGCTTGATCGGACGCTTGATCCAAAGGCTTGATCTTTCTCTTCTCTACCACTTTTTTTTGCGGCCCCTCTCCCTTCGACTTTTTTATCGACAACGGCAATTTTCTAGCGATCGGTCGGATTCGGCGTTACATACATATAACGCGGGAAACAGAGAGAGCGAGAGAGAGAAAGGGGTGAGTCTAGCAGGCAAGTTTATATCTCCCGCTTTCGCGACTAATGCCTCGGGATTTCGCCCGGTTGATTTTTACAGAACGCAAATCCGTGAGTGCGCATTTATCGCGAACCCAAGAGAGAGAGAGAGAGAGGGGGGCGGCGGGGAGAGAGAATGGAGAATGAATCCGGAAATCCATCCAAGAGGTTTTTAGAATAGAAAATAGAATTCCGTGTCGACGCTCGCCGTGGCGCGAGGCGAGAGAGAAAGAGAGAGAGAGAGAGAGAGAGAAGAGGAAAATCATTCGTGCATTTGAAAGTTAAATGGGCCATGGATAAAATAAACACGGGAGAGAAGGAGCTACTGCCTCTCTCTTTTGCTCTCTCGCTCTCTCTCACTCTCTCTCTCTCTCTGGCTCATCTCTTTTTCTCTTTGGCTCTATCTCTGTTCGGGCGAGGTTTTTACCGGCGTCTATATGCACTCGCGTGGAAGCGAACGGTAGAGAGGAAGAGGGAAGGAGAGAGAGGGAGAGAGAGAGAGAGAGGGGGGAGAGAGAAGAAGATCGAGGAGGAACGAGAATACGACGACGACTGCGAATGGAGGAGCGAGAATCCCATATACCTTATCTACGGTCTTCGTATTATTCTTCTGGATCGGCGTGTGCACGAGAGTCTTTTGCGCGGGATCCCGACAATTAGGGGTGGAGGAGAAGAGGAGAGAGGGAGAGAGAGAGAATCAGAGAGGAAAAATCGGGCGAGAAAACAGTCGGAACGGAAAATGGGATAATAGATTATGAGACGCGAGCGCGGTCGCGACGCCAGTTCCCCTGATCAAGCCGGACTGTTATAGAGAACTAATGAGTCTGCACCCAACTTTTTATTCTCTCCTCTCTCTCTTTCTTTCGCTCTCTCTCTCTCTTTCTCTCTCTCTTCTCTCTCTCTCTCTCTCTCTCTCTCTCTCCCTCTTCTTTTTTACTTTCTCCTCTCTTTTTGCCTTTCTGCGGCAGCTTAGGTGCCGTTATTTTAGGGATTAAGCTAATTATCTGGATTTTCAGCTTTTTCTATAATTATGTTTTAATTAACTTAAGGGGGTACACGATTTAAAAAACATTGACTTTTAACAGCAGACCGTTTCGGTCCTGCGTTATCTCAATTTGCCTTAATGTTATTGCTCTGTTTCTATAATACCTAATAGTATCGAAAATGTGGTGTAAACTTCAACTTGGAATGAAAAATTTCGTATTTCAAAGGGCACTGAAACTTAAACAGGACAAACTATAAATTGTATTCTCTAAAAGAATATATTATACATATAACTTTTACTTAAAAAGCTTCTGAGTTTGGTTGGCAAAAGTTGAAGATTAAGCTGTTTAAGTAGAAATCAAGATTTTAATCACTTATTTATCCATCTTGATTGCGTTCCCCGCAGGGCACAGAATTTTATATACTTGTAAAAAAGAAGTACGCCAAAAGATACGTAATAATTTTGGAGATGTATCGCGAGAGCGCGGGAGGATTTTATTTTACTTCTCTCTTAAGTTTTTCATTTATATTCATGTGTCCGTATTATCACGCATGCATTTACAACGAGCTCAAGACATTCGAGGCTTGATAGTGTCGCTACTCCCCGAGAAAGCGAAATTTGGCTACCTTTCAATGCCCACTCCTTACTTCCATTATCCGAATTTACATTTTATTTCTCTGTTTACTTGACCCGCATTCTTAACAAAAACATTAAACTTTGAATAATGTTTACTTAGCTAGACAGATTGCTAAGTGCTCGGACGTTTATGTTAATTGTGCAACTTGAAAATCGTCTGCTATCTTATTTGATGGCGTCTGAGTATTGCTTAATGCTGTTTTATATGTGTGTGTATATATATATATGTATATATAATGCATGTCAAGCCCCGGCGAACCAAGTTTTAAAACAAATTTAATTTCAAATTCAAGCTTATTTTATACAATTGTATAACTTTCGAGATTGAGATAATTTATTGGATTTTAATCTACTTTCTACTTTTATACGAACGGCCAATTCCGTTCTGCCTTCATTTCAGATTAGTGAGGTCACTTTTAATGAAACTTTTCGAAAATCTTCGTTTTCGTAAAACTTGTTATTCGATTTCGAGGATCAATCAAAACTGAATTCTTTAAAAAAAAATTCTTATTTATTAAAAATGATTTAAAATAATAAATGAAATTTTGGAAAATGACTAAATCAAAAATTTAAGATTTACAGTTGTAAGTTTGGAAGCATATTTTTTTGTTAAGAGTCGTGATGATTTCACAAAGTAAAATTCGAAAAAGATTCATTAAGGTAATTCAAGCAAAAGAGAAAACTCAAAAGTTAAGCTCATTTCATACAGTTGTACGGATGTTTTAATGATTTAAAAGCAAAAGTAATGGTACGAATACATATTTATCTTTTGAAACGAAGCCGAGCAGAGTATCAGAATAAAGTGCAGTTCTTATATTTGCTTGAAAAAAGGATACAACATTTGAATATTTTATTAAAATTAACCTAGGGAGTCTGAAGTTATAGCGCAACAGAACTGATCTTCCAGGAAAAGTAAATATCATTACTTTTAAAATCTTCATACTCTATAAAATTTTAGTGGACTTTTTCAAAATAACAGTGAAGCAGTATAATACAATGACTTCATCAGTATTTCATACAAGTTTATAAGGTTTATAAATGTAAATTCCTTGTCAATTCTTTGGTATTTAGATTCTTAAAAGTTGAATATTTATCAAATGGCTTTATTTGTTTAAAAATGTAGTCGCACTTATTGTTATTATTGAGTCTTCTGGCAAACATTATTCTAACACTGTATTGTTACTACGGATCTACCATACGTTACTATGTGTTTTATAAAGAAAATTTACATCGAAATCACGACTTTCTACAAAATTTGGCTGTAATGTGCACAAAAAAATATATCACCTAATATTTTAATAAGACGTCAATAAATAAGAATAAAAAAATTAAAATATTAAATAGAAATTAAAATGTTGTCCAGTTTTTATAATCTGAAAATAAACTAAAACCTACAAACTGCCAATAGATTCAATAATTTATTCAAATCGTCCCATTCATCTCTACAACATAATTCGATCAACGAAACCGAACGATGATAAACCCATATAAACGAAGCATTAGTGTAACATTCGGTTCGCGAGCAATGCTCGTTTCACGTATAGCCGTTTGATTCGAAAACTCTTGATCGGCAACTCGATGAAATTGGCTAATTCATCGCTCTGCAAGTTGACTCGAAACACACTCAAACGAGTAAGGCTACACCATCAGTACCTATACAGTGTCTACGGCACACACGAGCGAGCGACCGAGCGAGCGCTACTTTGGGCCAAAATGAATACGCCGCTAAATAAACCAGTGGACACTACTCCAAAGTACACACGCGGCAAGAGTGTGTATAGCCATATAGCAGGGCCCTATACGTATAGCGCGAAATAATGCAGCGAGCGAAGCACTATGAGGCTGCTGCTGCAGTCTACCGGCATCCATATAACCTGCACCCCGCCCCTCCTCGACCCCTCCTACCCTCCTCCTCCCACCTCCTCCCACCTCCCCACTGCACATACACACTTATTTCACCTAAGACGCCGCTGGGTTATAGTCCCCGTATATTATAGGCAAGAAGTGGAAGGACTTTCCGCGCGCGGAAAGTTAAGATTAGCGAGTTACGCAAAGCTCTCACAAAAGATAGAGATAGAGCGAGAGCGAGAGCAAGAGAGAGAGAAAGAGAGAGAGAGAGATAGAGAGAGAGAGAGAGAGAGAGACTCGCTATAGTTTTCCATGGCCGTAGCAGCGGCGACGGCGGCGGAGGATCTTTTTTTAATGAGGTACTTTAGCTGGAGGACGCGCGAGCCCGAGCGGCAGACCGGCCGGCTACAGCCCAACCTATATACCAACCAGCTGATATAAAAGACGGAGGAACTAAGAGCTGCGCTCGGGTATAAGGAGAGAAGTCCCTACAGCTCTACGTATAGACTCCCAGAACCTGCAGCCAGTCACCCAGCCTTACACACCCACACACACACGCGCGCGCACACACACACAAACACACACAAACGGAGAGGCGAAAGGAGCTAAGGTAGCTCGGGGCAATTTCCAAATCGGATCACGTCAGTGGCAGTAAAACGGAGAGTGGCGGCGCGGCGCCAAGAGGAAGCAGCGGCAGTAGCAGCAGCAGCAGCGGCGGTGGCGGCGGTAGCGACGTAGTAGTCTCTTGCGCGCGCGAGCGACGAGCGAAAAAGGGGAGGCGCGCACCGCCACACGCCACCTTATATATACCTAGGCGACCCTCTGATCTCTTACTCTCTCCCTGCCCCTCTCTCACTCTCTCTGCTGTGCATTAACCTAATTGTGTGCGCCTGTTTAACGCGAATAAACGGATATTGCTCGGATGGCTCCTCTTTTTTTGTCCTTCTTCTCCTCCTTGGCCTGCTGCATATAATCAAAAATGTAGAAAGAAGAGACTCCCCGATGACTTTTTCTTCCCTTTGTCTCAGGAAGCCAGTCGATACAAAGGATTTTTCCGACCGAGACGACAGTAGCGAGTCTCTTTTGCGAATCGCAGATGAGGCTTATTCATCGGCGTTCAACGATCTCGGCTCTCGCGGGGACTTTGCGGTACTGGCTCGCTCAAAGCTTTTTTTTCTCTCTCTCTCTCTTTCTCTCTCTCTCTCTCTCTATTCCGAGCGCACGGGCTTTCGAAATTGTTTTAAGTTTGGCGGCTCCGGGGCTTTGTTCGCGAGACTCGGCCTTTGTTCGAGGCAGCAATTTTTTAAATAAATTAGCCCGTTTGTGGCGCCGTTCGCGACTTTTTACAAATACCTCTTTTGCCGCGTGTATAACGTATTCGAATTATTGCAGCCGTCGGCTCGCAACTCTTTCCATAAAGTGCACGCTAAACTTTCGTACAGATTACGGGTGGGAGAGCGAAGGATATGCCCTCGGGACAGGGGCAAATTTTCCCTGCACAAGGAGGATACGCTGAGAGACATGTTGAGCAAACTGCATCGATTGGATCGTTCATCTTGTCCGCGCGATGCCTTTACGATTGAAAAGTTCGCGATCGGTCTGTGCACACGAGCGAAAGACGTCTAAATTATTTGATTAGGTAATGGGTATAGGGCTCGCAGGGTTTTTGCTTTGCTTGCAGATACGGCACCGCTATAGGCGACCGCGGGAAATGCAAAATTTTTTATCATAAAATGGGATACGCCGATGGCGCGAGAGATGACGCATCAAGTATTTTAGGTGAGATTCCGATTTTATGGGGGGAATTTCGCCGCGGCAAGTATTTCATCTGCATTGACGTCTGACTGAACTCGAACTTTACTACTCATCCGCGTGACACTTCATAAATATATATGTATTCATTTCCCGGCGACAATTTGCAATAAAATTTCTCAACTTCTTTCTATAAATCAAGCTTTACTACGCTATAAATACTTGTGATTTGATATTTTCTGTTCACCTGCGGAATGAAAAAGAACCTGACGTATTGCGCGATAATTGTGTAAAGTATAAAAACTAATTCTTCACTTTCTAATATTCCATCTGTGCGACTTTATCAACAGAACCGAAAAAAAAAACTCTATTTATTTTCGTTATATATATATATAGAACAACTGTAATAAAAAGTTGCGTAAATCCCAAGCAGAGAAAAGCAATAGCCGCGGCGGCGGTGGCGAAGAGTACATCCTTATCCTCTTTCTTAGAAAACCTCGTAACTCGGAAAATCGCTTAAGCCGCTCGCTAAACGATCGATCCTACAAATTCGCGGCCGTTACACAGAAATGTTTACTGTTAAAGCGTGACGCGTTAAAAAGAAGCTGCCGCACCGTGCCCGAAAGCAGTAGCAGCAGCAGCAGCAGCAGCAACGACGGTATGCAAAGCCGAGCCGCGAGCACGTTGTCGCCATTTAGTTAAAAACTTTGGTTATCTCGTTACCTGGACGCTCTCCCGTCCTCCCCCCTGTATAATAGCGAGAATACCAGCGCTCACGCGCGCATATACGCATGAGAGATAGCGGCGGCGGCGGCGATAAAGAAAAGAAAAGTATCGTTATAATGGAATGAAGTGCAAAGCCGTGGTGGTGCAGGTGTGTGTGTGTGTGTGTATGCCCGAACTGCACCAGCTGGGGGACGGGAGATAAAACTGAAAAGTAGTTTTTCGATTAAGCGTGCGCAGGAGCACAGATCGCGTGGGCAGCAGCTCCCGCGAGCGAGCGCGCATTATTCTTTCGGTCGCCGCTTCGACTCTCCCTATATATATACCCCGAATTAAAAATCAAGAGTTAGTCGAGAGCTAACGAGTGAGGGAGCTTCTTTGGCGCGTGAGCGGTGCAGCCATCAGCCGAGTGAAAGAAAAAGAGGAGGACGCCGGATAATACCGCGACTGCTAGAGCTGCCCGGGAGAATTGTTTGATCGCTAAATTGCCTTTTATTCTTTCCTGCGGGAGGATCAGCGCGCGCGCGCCCTTCGTTCTAGACTCTCGTCTCGCCGGTATAAGAGAGAATTGAGGAAGGAAGGAAGGAAACAGACCGCGACGACCACGACGACGACGACGACCAAGGAGCAAATTAAAGTTCAGCCGCGCGCGAGCCGACCCATTATTTTCTTTTAGCTGGCGAGCTGCGGAACGCCCGGCTTCTATGCCTGCACTCGGTCTACAGGGTGGCGCCATCCGACGGACTCGTACGGCTGCCTCTAGTCGTGCTTTACATTCTTATCTACTGTCAACTGACAACGCAGCATTATATATATACTGATGGTATACTATGCAGCTTGAACTTTCAAGGGAAATCCCGCCGATGGTATATTAGACTAAGAAAATATTATAAAAAAAATACAATTCAAATTTAGTCATTGGAGAACTTTGCATCATTCCGTGTGTGAATTTGTAAGAGTTTATTTGATTGTTATTAGCAATTTTAATGTAAAGATCTGTTACCCGTTTAATGTTTGTATAAGGTAAGTAAATTGATAAATAAATACATTTACAATGGTAAAGTGCTTTAGAATATGGACCCCTAATTGTTCCACAATATTTAACATTTAATTAATTTAAAAAATCAAACTAAGAACTCGTTTATTTTATAAAAATTGTACGTTTATAAGTTATTTTAAATAAATTTTATTTAGTATTTAAAAAAAAAATGATTCATGACTCTTTTAGCTCATCATTTATCAAACTCATCTTCTCGCTGTCTTTCCTTTTTGATTTATAAATTGGAAAATTATCTTCATACATGTATAAATAATAATAAATTATGTAAGAATAAGTAACACCTAATGCACAATACACAGATGTCAAAGCTAATGGTAAAAATGGTAATTTATGACTAAAAATTATCCTATGTAACACAGTCTCATATATGGTAACAATTGGAAGGAATGCAATGTAGAGCTGTTCATGACGGTACAGCAGACTACAGTCAAATTGTTTTTTAAACAATATTATAGCTCCTGTCAAATATGTAAACCACAAAATCACCTTCAATGGAGTTAATTCGTCTGGATAGAGTAGTGGAAATAACGCTGTATGTCCCGCTGAACTTGACAGTAAGTAAATTCTAGCATCAACTGGGTTGCTGGTAGCAAGAATACTGAAATTATATTTATATAAATAATTAGTTGGCATTTCCCTTAAACTTGAGCTAAATATATAATTCTTTTAAATACCATAAAGGTACAATTGCTGTAAGAATAGCTTTTTCATGCACATGCCAGCCAAACATAAAGGAAGAAAGCCCACAGAGAACAAGGCATCTAACAAATTTCCTTGGATTGGAAGCTTCCTTGTTCAAAAATAGAGTCCAAACTGCGGGCTGTAAATAAATTATAAGAATGAAACAAATGCAGTTTTTAATAGAAATTAAAATTTTTAAATATTAGTTTTATATACCATCATTACTATAAATATAATAACAAATGTAACAATTGGTGTTGGTGTAGGTAAAATTGCAAAAGAATCTTCTTGCACCAATCCACCAGTCATTGAAGCAACTTTTATATTGTCCAACCACCCAACTTTTTTCCATATCACAGACAAGATTTTGTCGGTAGCTGCATATAAAGCCCATGCATTAGGAGCCCAATATGCATGTACAAGGCCCCTTTTGAATGGAAATAATCTTGATAAAACCTATTCATAGAAATTCTTTATTCTACAATGTTTACGTATTCAAAACTATATCTACCCAGGGATCATAATAAATTACCTGAGGTATTTGGTTAATAAATGGACCAAATGATAAAAGCACTACAAAAATAACGACCATTCCAAGTTGAAGAAACCTAGGTATAAACCTGTTATCTTTTATGCAATAGCTTTTTAAAAGCCAAATGCCATATGCTGGTGCGACGTATAAATAAAGATGTTTTAAATTAAGTAGTACAGCAAACCATGCAGCGCCTTGCAAGATTTGATTCTGCATAAATAAAATTGATATATTAATTTTATTAACAAAAATTATTTATAATAATTTATTACCTTATTTGACACTTTTGAAACTTTAGCAATTGATAATAACAATATGCCAAGAAGAAAACCATTATACTGAAAATGCACATGGTCGACAATAAGTAATCCTATATTGCATAGAGAAAGTAATGTCAAAATCATAAAGCTCTCGTCTGTATTACAAAAAGTTTGTCCAGCTCTAAAACATACAACATATAGTATTTCTATAAAATTAATAAAATTAAATAATTTTATTTTATTCTTACTCTCTTACACCATAGACGAAAGCTAAATCTGCAAATATAACTGTAGCACGTTGAAATAATTTAGTACTAGTAGAAGCATAATTTAAATTATTAATGTTTAACATTTCTGGATCTATAAAAGCAGCCACTTTACTTAGAGCATATTCAAACCAAGCAAAAAATGGTGGATAATCTAATGTCCATTGAGATTTTGCATTTGTATACCACTCATTAATTGGTAAACTATTCGTGATTGCAAGCCAATTGCGGTGTACTTCGAAATCTGTTGAATGACTGAAAATATATTTTATAAAATATGTTATAAATAAAGTCGTGTTTTTTTATAATACAGTTGCTATACTCACTATGTAGGAATAAGGAGAATTTTTATACAAGTTATAAGAATAAAAGTTCTTATAAGAAGCTTATCACGAAAATGTGTTTCCATTTTGAAAGATTCAAATGTATTATGACAATTTTCCTTTAATAATTGCGGCATTTTGAGGTGATATTAAAAATTATATAGGTTAGAAAAACTTATTTACACGTCGGCATATCCGTGGACATATATTATATGCCTACTTGAATAGTAACGCATCGTCTGCTCAACAGTATAGATGCATATATATCTATACTGTTATACTGTATATAGCAGATATAGAATTGACATTTTTATAGCAGAATATTTATATTCTGTAAGACATTTAAGATGTCTAACTTTCACATAATTGAATATCATTAAAATTTGTTGGTATACTTATCCAGTATAAAATAAAATCAATTTGTCATAAAGATAAATTTTATGAATATTACAATTGAAAAAATGCTCTGCACCAACGAAAAATTAATATGATGTCATGCATTAAAAAAAACAAAATTAGGTATAACATTTTATTAGCTTTTAGTATATCTTATTCATACATATACGTACTTTCATGTATTTTAATACAAAATTTTATATCAATATTGAACAGTATATTATTTTAAGGATATATATTGTGCTAGGGTCGGAAAGATTCCTATTTAACGAAAACAAAAATCGGTAAGGTAGGAATCTTTACAACCTTAGCACACATCCTTACAAAAATTTCAAATAATTTTCAAATATCGCTACATAGGTAGTAAGAAATTAAAAAAAATATTTATTAATTTATAACTAATCAATATTACATAAATATAAGCAAGGTATTACACAGGGAAAGAGAATAGATTATCTATGAGGCTACATGACTTTATTGACAGTATATTAAATACAATTAATCACTTATCGGCGCGTCGAAATTATAATAACTATTTGAAAGTTCTTTACGTTCAGTACAGCAGTACTCGGCAAAATAAAATGTATTAAAGTGTCAGCGATGAGTATTTTTTTTATACGTTTCACACTTTATATCGTTATTTTCACGCACATACGTTCGGAACGATATTGAAAAGCACGCATTAATACACGCTAATATCTCACGTGTAACATTGACAAATTATTATAATTACATTGAAAACGTGCTTATTCGAAAATGTGAGGGTAAATTGAATGCAGTAAATCCAAGATATAAAATTAAAAAAATGCATTTCCCGCGGAAAGCAACATGTCCGCTATACACTTATTACCCTTACGTCGATATAGAAGTTAGTCTATCAAAGACAGTTTCCCGTCATAAATACTAATTTATCACATTGTCGTGAAAGTAATAAATTAAATTTAATCAGTGATGACGAAGCGATCATGATGATAGAAATTAATGATAATAATGATCGTAATAATAATAATAATTATAATAATTAAAATAATAATAGTACTAATAATAATAATTAATAATAATATTACTTTTAAAATCAAATAGAAAATAATTTTTAGTAATTCATAAATGTCAATAAGTCTTCGTAATCTGTAGGAATAATGTCTGTGTGACGATCGAGTATACGTCGACGAGTCGGATCACAGCTGCGGATGAAAGGCGACATGATATAGAAAATTTCTTTTCTATAATATTTTGTACATTTCAGAATCGCGCAGTTTACTGTTTTCAGTTATTAATTTCGATTATTAATTACGTGTCGTTTTTTATCTGCTAAAAATATTTGAGATTGACCTCATTCTATTCAGAATTCAATCTGATATAGGTATGATAAACTACTACTTCTGAGTACTATGGTGTATTAATATTGGCAGCACTTTCTTAAACTGCTCGGTAAAAAGGCAGTATGTAGTTAAGATTATTTATAAATTTTATAAATGCGTTATCAAGCCCCATCGCCATGCAATCAAAATACTGGTCGGGTAAGAATATTGTCAGTCTATTTTCCCACTTTGCCATGGGATGAATTTACGAAAGTCTTAAGTGTTCTACAATGTATTAAAATTTTTATCGGTGAATATAAAAGTTTCCGCTTAAATTTCAGTAAAAATGCTTAAAAATTCTCTTCCGCAGAGGCGATCCAACCAAAATTGCATCTATAAACACGCAATTCGTTTTATGTAATCCTAAAAGTGCCTTTATAATTTGAGTTTATTTTGTTTTTTCATCAATTACGTGCTAAAGCGTGACGATTTCATAAACACTAACGAATTATATTCTCATAAATTGTAAGAACTAGCTTATAATTAACACGAGCACGAGCGACTTATGAACAGCAAAGAGAGTTCGCAATATGCCTCGATTGATGATACTCTCAAAATTGTTGCATCGCGGCTAATGTGCTCACACCTTATAAGAATATATATTTATATATATGCATTGTCGTTATTCTTTTCCTAAGCTAAGCTTGGTTTAATTTTCTTCTCTCTTAGCATCTCTTTGCCACCTCAAGTTTCTTTGCTCTAATACATAATATATACGTGTACATCTATATATATATTACAACGAAATACATATAAATATACACGTATATACATGGTACCAATCATACCTAGTTTCTTTCCTCGCAATATATTACAATTTGATTCACATTTATACACATACATATTATAATTATTATGCTTTTCAGACTGCATACTTTAGCTATGTTGCATACGAGAATAACCTGTATACAAAGATTTACGTTTATATGTTAGATTTAAGAAGTAAATCAACTTCTAAAGTCTTAACAATTTTCTTCAGCATCCCGATGATTAGGAAAATCATCAAAGTATAGTCTCACATTTATGTTATAATTATTCACAGAGATGTCATTGTTAATCAAAAACTTATTACCCCTAAAACATATTGAAAATTTACAAAATTGCAGTCGATGTCAATATATAGTACTTTTTTCATAATACTACACAAACAGTATTTAAAAGTGATTTAAAAATTGACTTATTCTTAAAATCAATGTGATGTTGTATGGCATACACAACAAAATTGTTGTCGATAAATCTCGAGTCATTCGTTATTGAATCATTTAAGTATATAGTAAAAACTGTCATCAGAAGAATCTATTATCAAATCAGTCGCGAATAACAATGTAGTAAACTGATTTGTTAATAATTTTCAAAACTCGTCAAAGAATGGTTAAAAAGTCAGATAAAATATCAATCTGCAAATCTCTCAACGCTTCTCGAAGACTGCCAACAAGCTCTTCGTAATTTATTCTCTTTCATCTGACTGTCCTCGGTTCTAAATCTCGTTACTGCGCTTCACCCAGCTTGACGCAATAAAATCGATTAACCAACAATTACTTAATCCACCCTTGCGTAAGCTGGTACGATTCCCTGGTCGATCCAAAGTTTGCAGTTATCATAGCCGGCGGCCGGAATTACGTCCTGATCGACAATCAGGATTCTGTTGCTGCTGGTTGCCTCTTTCACTACGCCATGCCAGACAAAGTGATTGAAGAGCTGCTGTATCGCTTGCAAGTGCCTCTTCTGCTCGGGTGTCTTCGCTGGGAAGAAACCGAGGATGGCAGCTGCGTCGCTGTCAGCGTCGGCAACAACGTTGCGCGGGAAGGTGGCAATGTAGAACGGAATGTCGGTCTTCATCGTAGCGACAGTCATCAATGGGCAGACTACGCGAATGTCTGAGATCATCGTGTGCAATCCTTTTACCGTTGTGTTGTATTGTCTGTAAAAGGAAACAAGCATAATATTAATAACAACTAATTTTAAAAATCCATTACAAAGTAGATATAATTAAAAGTATAAATAATATTTTAAGATTCTATTTAATTATATTTCTTTTTTAGTTTAAAATTTGCTGAATAATATACTTACTGGAGAGCTTTCGCGGCAATGTCCATAGTTCCAAGCAACGACTCCGAAACCAATTTCTTAATCTGCTCTGGGTCTACAGTGCTATTATAGTTCAATGATCTGGGTAGCTCTCCAGACTGGGCAGTTGTGCCCATGACAACCTTAGCTGACAACTCTTTCTGCGAGAAGAATTCACCAATATGTTGCTGAATGATAACATCGTCCTTAACTAGCCATTCGTGCTTCTTGTTATTGACCTCTTTAGTTTCGGGTAATCCGGCGTTTATAGCATACCACGAAGCTGGTACACTTTCCATAACTTCCTCAGCGTTCTTGCTCTTCAAACAGTCAGCGTTTCTGCATCTGATTGATCAAATAATCGTTTGAATTAGTAACATGTACGTTTTAACACCTGCTTTTAGATATTTTTCAATTCAATTTAAAAATTACTATTTTCTTTACATTATCAAATAGAATTCGTTCGTTCAGCAAAACATATATTTTATTTACATTGTAAGACAAATATTTTTTCTCCGTGCTCTTAAAACAGTGTAAGAGTTAATAAAAAAAGGTAAGTCAAAAAGTACATACTTTATGGCATCAAGGAAGGCTTCGTTCTGTTTCTCAGAATCTTGAAGATCGCGAGCGGGGAAGATGGCGCTGCCGCTGGATACCCAGGCGCGCGCAAACAGTCCCTTGGCGCGACGGGAGCCCAGCAGAGCCGTGACGAGAGTGCCACCGGCACGATGACCCCAGATGGTAACCTGCTTCTTGTCGCCACCAAAGTGTTCGATGTTTAGTTGCACCCACTGCAGAGCGGTGATGATGTCCGACAAGCCATAGTTGCCCGAGCTCTTGGGTTGCGAGGCACGGGACAGAGGCTCTGCGGCGAGGAAACCGAAGACATCCAGTCTGAAATATCATTGAAATGTTAAAATGGCACTGATGCTCGAGACCCTTAAAATTTTTTAATAAATAATTTCTAGCTTTTAATAAGTTGATGCGACAATAGCTTATTCAAGTTTATAGGTAAAAGAAAAAAGTAGAAAAACTATTTAAAGCATTTTCAAACGTAGTGTGCAGCAAATGTTCGCGGAGAACAAGATCCCCATAAAAGGTAATTAGGCAACGAGTAAATTGCGCAGCTCACCTGAAATTGGGTCTGACGTAGACCATCTCGCGCACTCGAGCGAGTTTGCCGGAGGGAATCATGATGCCAGGCGAGGGTCCGCTGAGCGTGTCAGCGCCGATCATGACGACGACGGGCAGTGGCCTGTCGTAGAGCACCTGAGGCGTGTAGACGTCGAGATAGAGGCAGTCCTCGACACCGTTGATGCTGTGTGTGGAGTTGCGTTGCCAGCACATCTGGGAGCTGTTGTGGGCCAGATAAGTGCCGTTCCAGCAGTGCTCGATCTTGCGCAACGGCTCGGCCGGCAGCCAGCGGCGATAGTTCACGGGCGGCACAGCATACGGTATGCCGCGGAAGACGAAGGCGTCTTCCTCGAGCAGACCTTGGACTAAGCCGCACGACGTTTGCGTCTCGACTTTTCCATCTCTGATGGGCTGGGCGACCGAGCGACGCGGCCCGACGCACGCCACGCAGATTATCACTATTACCAGCAGCAAGATGAAGAGGGTCACAGCTGAAAGTTCAACAATCGTGTGAAATTTTTCCAGACCAATTGGTTCGTAAAGAGAAAATGAATTGGTGGTGTTGGAGACTTTGATATTTCTTTCACCACAGAATGGCATATAAAAATAACCGTTTGTCACGGATTCATAATTCACTCTAATGAACGGATACTTTTATTGTTATTGAAGTCGGCCTCTCATTCTCTCTTAACTCGCAAAGCTATAGTTTCGGTCTTGCGGTTACAGGAAGCGCCATAATAAAGTGATTTTGAGAAAACGATCAAAATAATAACGATCTATTATGCTTCACGCTAATTTCCTTGCGTACAAAAAACATTAAAATTCTACAGCAGCGAAAGTAGATTGATTTCCCCGCGCGAGACAAAAGATTAAAAGCATGACGCGGCAGAATATTTAAAAGCACAATATCGCGAGAAACGTTCTTCCGTATAGCCGCGTGTTTAACGGCCGTTCTCTCGACCACGCATGGGAATAAAAAAAAAAGAAGAAAATCAAGAGACGGTAGAAAGGAGAATAAATAAACCCTCTTTAATCCGGCTTTAAAGTCGGCTGAGATACGCGCGTGCCGTCGCTGATATACCGTCTACACCACGAACGACCTACAAATCGTCGAAAGCTCCGTCGGTGTGCGGGCCGCAGAAAAAAAAGGCCCGGCTTATCGTCTAGCTCACCGGACGGAAAGAAAGAGAGAGAGAGAGAGAGGGAGAGGTAGAGCAAAAAGGCCAATATATAGGTGAAAAAAAGGTAACAGCATGAGGGTCCAACTCACCACTGACGATCAGGTTTCTCCTGGCGGCGGTGAGGCAGAGGATGAGCGGATGCGGCTTGGCCGGCGGCCCGTCAGCCGCTTCCGCGTCTAGGCGCACAGTTTCCATTCCGTCCTCGCCAACGGCTGCTGCCGCATTATTCTTCTCCTGCGCGCTGTCGTCCAGCGTCTCGACGCTCGCCAGGCCGGCAGCACCGGTCGTTCCCAACTCGGCGTCGCTGTCCTGTAAAGAAATGAAAAAAAAAAACAAACGTTGTATTATGAGATAATGCGAGTATCTTAAAAGAGGTGTTGTTGTAGACGACTACTTTCGAGCATACATTTTTCCTCTTTGTTTGTGATTAGTATCGAGAGATTGTTAAAATATAAAGAATTTTATTAAAAAGAATGCTTTAAAAATATATTTGGTTAATGTGATTATTGCATGGATCGATAGAAAGGTAAAATAGTTTGTTAAATGTATTGAGTCGAATTCTTAATGAATATCGATCTCACGTTAATTGTATAGTTACAGCTATAATTCAGAAGAAGGACTTAGCACAATGTGTCTAACCTCGTATATTAAACCTCGACCGATGAAGCTACTGATATAAAGTCTTCCTTTTCCCATAACTTATTTTACTATTCTTCAGCATTTCCTGCTTTTTCACAACTATGAAAATCTCTATTCTTTCAGGGAAACCTTATATGCTCGGGGAATATTTTTTTACAGTAACCTAACTGGATTGCACGTAATGTGTGACTTTAAATAAGCTAATGAATAACTGAACATTAGAAATGTAATGCTTTATGCAGATTATCAAAACTATTAAGTGAATAAAGTAACATAATTAGTATAAAAGTGTTTGCATGTAAAATACGAACAAAGCTAGAAAATTGTATGCTTTTAGCTTAATGACATAATTAGAGTGATTCGCACTCTGCAGCTTAAAATCATAAATAATATCCTTTATTACGCTTGTATAATTTCCATGGAAATGAGAAAATTTGAAATTGAAATAACAGAGAGGGAAACCCGTGAAACGAAAAGTTGCAGGGCTAAAATAATGCGCACGGCGGCGGATTCACCACTTCCGGATTGATATTACAATTGAATACGTTGTATGGCTTTCTGGCGGAAGAAAAGAAACGCGCACAAATTCAATTCCCAGGCATGTCCCAACAAAACCGAAAATCGATATCGTAAAAATTTCCAACAAAAACTATTTTTATCCCGCGTTCAATCCTCCACTATAATAAAACACAGCCTGTCTGAATCCAAGTATATAAGACGCACACAAAACCACGAACCGTTTGTACAAACTTCAAAAGCTGCTGCGTGTCCGTATATAAAATCGACGGAAAAGTTTTCGCCGAGACACTCGTTCGACAAGACGCTCAGCTAGCAACAGAAGCTAACCGCCCGAACAGCAGCAGCAGACGCGCACAGAAGCACACGAGCAAAAGAAGAACAAGTGCAGTATACAAGAAGAAAACGAAGGAGAAGAAGAAGCGGCGGCAGAGGCGGGTTGACTGTTGAAACGACGCGGAAGAACTGGCGTGCGGAGCTCGGCGGAAGGTACGCGAGCCCTCGAGTCATCGGGTTGCACAGGTGTGTAATCCACACCTGTGCAGAAAAGCGCGTCCCTACACGAGCCCCGCGCGCGCACACACACACACACACTGGCGCATGAAAATTATATATGCGAGGGCTGCTGGTGCTGTTACCGCCGCCGCCGCGCCGCCGCCACTGCCGCCACTCTCGTGTGCCGTATCTCGAGCGAACGAGGAAGAGGAACTGGAGATAAGGGAGAGAGAGGGAGAGAGAAAGTTGGGAGAAAAAAGAAGGTAGGGTATACGTGACCGAGAGGTCATCATAGGGCTTCTTTAGCACCGCGAGAAAATGGAGAACTGCTGGACAAGGAAATACGCCGCGACCCGAGGCTCTTTATTTTTTACTGCGCTTTATCAACGCTAATGTTGATTAATTTATAATGCGAGCGCGCGCGAAGAACTTTCGTGACCGGGCGAGGTTAGGGAGGTGTTTTGCTTTTATATGCCCTAGTGCTGTACTCGGAGGTCGTTGATCTAATGACGCTTTTAATTAGAGCCGCTGTGCACTGATTAACGAGCCTTTTAAAAAATTACAGAGTTTTTGTTTCAAAGGTGCAAGTTCTTCTATAGCTAGCTCAGTGTGAAATGTGGGACTGCTGCGCGCTAATTTAATAAATGCACACGGTGAAACAAATCGATGCTATATTTTTACCGGACAGTATGAAATAAAAGGATTCGCTTAATAATTACTGCTAAGTATAAAAGAGAATCCGCATTTGAAATGAAAATGAATGTTCATATAAACGTAATAAGAAGTTTCTTCGTGAACCTACTTTTACCGTGTATTTTTTGTTCGGTATATATGCAAATCTAATTTTATGCGAGTCTCATTCCTTTTCTCTTCCGATTTACACGTATATAAAATCTAGATATAAATTATTTCGAGCCCATGCTTTTAATAGAGGGAAAAATGTTTAAAAGAACATTATTGCAATTAATGACGATTTTACTGAATGCGCGAAAATTCTGCTGCACAATCCGTGAGCGGTACCGAATCGGGGGAAATTTATTCACATCATAAATTCACTTGATTACCGCGCTTCATACATAACTGTCTTACCGGGAATAATTATGAAACCAATAAAACGCTTTATAGGCAATATTTAAATTTATATTTACTTCCATTTACGAACTTTCTTTCGCGGCTCACTATACTTCATGATTTTTGCTAAATTTGTTATACGAGTGATATACGGGCGACGTGTGGAAGCGTGGCAAAAAGGCTCCCGCCGATTCCAGTTTTGAGCCGAAAATGGCACGTGTTATTTCTACTTTATTATTTTGAAAGCACTTTAACCTCGCCCACAAAAATTGGAAGCCAAAACTCGTTAAAAATTAAAAATTACAAAATGATCCAGGGGAACGTCTAATCATTGCCAGGATCAATAATCTTCTCTATAATAACCGAAACGAGGAAGGGAACCGACAGAAATCCTCCCCTTTTAGAAAAGCCGCTGCTTCGCTTTAGTTTTTTCATCGAGCCATGGACACCGCGGCACGATCGTTAAGATCTGAGCGGCGATGCAGCTTAAAAAAGTATAATAAAGGCGGCAAAGACGCGCACGATTATACGCATACCTTCTTCTTCCTCGAGAATACGGAGGACAATGGTAGGCGGATGGCGTCGAGGATGCCCTTGCGGCCTTCCTTTTCCTTGGCCTCTTTCGTGGGGGTGCCGCCGCCGCCGCCTGCCTTATCGGCCGGTGCTGCCTCGCCGTCCTTTGTCACCCCGTCACCCTCCCCGGCTTCCGCTGGCTTCGCCTCCTCCTCCTGCAGCGATACATAAAACATAGGGCTAATGTTAGATAAATGCATCGATAGCGATGAAAGGATATAGAGGGAAAAAAATGCATTATATGGTTATTTCAGTATGCATAAATGACTCGGCTATGATGAGGTTAGGTTTGATTTGCGTGTATATATAGACATATGTAGATTATAATTGTATAGATTAGATTGACGATAACGTCGCGGAGAGTAGTCGATAGATATTTTTAGTATTGTTACTATGCAAACTCGGCTCCGTGTCTGTCGTCTTGAAAATAATTGGCGAATAACGAACTGATTTTTGCAGAGTATCGCCCGAAACGTTTATATATATATAAATTCCAATTACACGCTGTGGTGGCCTGATACATTATCCTATTATTACCATGGAAAAGCGTGTATGCCACCGGTGTATACATATGAACGCAGAACAAGAACCGTTGCAATATACATCACCCGACACTACTTTCACTCGTCTGGTTCACTGTATCATATTCTCACTCTGAATAGAAAGAAATTCGCATTCAGCACACACACGCGCTTTACACGTTCTAAAGCATGCATACACATCATCTATATATATACATAAACAGCAGACTATCCTCGTCGGCTGGCGGCGGGCATATCGCGTAGGCGCGCGACGTCACAATGAAAATACTGCGGCTGGAGGCTTTCAAAAGCTCGCCACTCTCTTTTCGTCTGCCTATATTCCGCGCGGCGCATTATCCCTGACCGTCGAGACTTTTCAAGTGCAGGCCGCTGCAGAGTCACTGCGCCCCAAATATATTTTTGGAGAGAGAGAGGAGAAGAGAAGACGATAGAGGACGAGTGGGCGAGCCGCGCCGATATACGTCTATTTTTTTTATCAACACACGCGGCGGTCGGCATTTTTGGCAGCAAGACAACACGGACCGAGAATCGAATCTGGCGCAGAGGCTGGGACGCAGAAGAGCGGAAGAGAGAGAGAGAGAGAGAGAGAGAGAGAGAGAAAGCGATCGAGATGCTTGGCCGAGTGGGACAAGTCGCGGAATTGAAGCGAGTGAAATCATTATATTTTTATTGCATTTTGGAAATTTTAAAGAGCAATAACTGATTTATACAAATTGAACATTCATCCGCGGCATCATAAAAATAAGCTGCTTTTAGTTAAACATTATTAAATGCACGATTAAAGCTCTCAACGAATAACTAAACTGTAGCTGCCAAATTGAACCTTATGAGTTATATATATTATATCCAGGCAACGCGCTTTGCCACCCTCGCGCGCTTTCAATATTACCTTTTCTGCGTGTGTATGCAGCGCGTGTATATACGGTGTGGCTTTATCAACGCGCGAAGCCATGGCTCTCCGAATACTCGAATATCCATATAGCAGCGCGATGGCGGCGACGGCGTCAAGCGCAGTTATATAGGTAACGAGATTTACCGGTTCACGCACCCACCGCCGCCGCACACACGTGAGCGTCGCGCGACGTCTCCCACGCACTCGATTTATGGCCATTTTATGGGTTCTCCCACCGCTGCATACACACACATGCACATCATGTATATATGCGCAGAGATGTTATACGAGGCAAGAAAAGATATGTGCGAGTGTGCGGGATACAGCGAGCTGCAGCCGCTTTGTTTCGCTGCTTGCATGTACATATATATGTACCTGGGAGAGCTTTTAAAACCCTTTTGCGTGGAAGGCTACTGCTGCTGCTGCTGCTGTTTGTGCGACGGACGCGAGCTGCGGGCGCACGACCTTTACGGAAAAAGGAGCATTGCTTTGGCGGTCTATACGTAAACGGCCGCAGCCCTTCTTATTTGCAGCAGTTTCCTTATCCGCGGATGATACGTATATACGAGTCTCTGTGTAAAGCGGCTTTGCGTGCATTATGCGATGCTCTCGGGATATTATTTATACCGGTGAAAAGAGCTAGTGCTGCGGCGCGATCGGGTTTTATTTAAAAGAAATTTTATGCACCTTTGCGGGAAATTTTATGGAGAGCTGTGGATTGATGTTGAACGCGGTCGTAAGCGGCATCTTTATGTGCCACGAAAAGCCGATATTTTAAATATTATAAATCTACAAGTATAAGGCTTTGCATGCGCAAAAGCGTGCAGCAAGTAGCGATATATATAAAAGAGCTGTGCGCTCAAACTTTTGGGCTAGAAACTTTTCTTGATTAATCGCAACTTTTGAAGATGTTCCTCGCAACTTTTACGGCCTTTTGAGGTCAATTGCTTATCCCCAAGACCGCTGAACCTGCAAACTAAGAAAATTTCCGCGAACTTGCTCTTTTTCAGTTGGCCGCTATTCAGGGCAATCTGCATGTAATAAAGGTGAACTGCAGTAGCGCTAGCAAACAGTAATATCTATATAAAGCGCTCCAATTTTGTAGCCCACGCGATAAATCCTTGTATATACTCTGTAATTCGAAGTACACGAGTCAATCACTATCGTATAAGCACGTACAAGTCGTAGAGCATGAGCATATAGATACGCACGATATAGATGCGTTGCTCTTTCTCCGACTCGTCATGAATGAATGAGTATGTACAAGCGCGTCTTCTTTTATGTGTTTTTTGTTACCCTCAGCTCTGCAACACTCCAACAACGTGTTCGAAGAAGGGAAAAAAAGAAAGGAAGACAGAGAGAAAGAAACGAAAAGAGCCGAGAGTGATTATCGAGAAATTCTAGCAAGTCCGATGACTGTCGAATTCTTCGGGGGGCTTCGTTAGGCCTCGATTCAAGTGGATCGAGCCCGAGATACTCGTCGAGGCCGAGAGAGAGAGAGAGAGAGAGAGAGAGAGAGAGAGAGAGAGCTGAACGTCTATCCACGTACACTATACAGCTGCACGTGCAAGGATGCAGCAGCAGGCCGCGCTGCGCGGTATATAGTCTTCTACACACATCTACACATACGGCGCCTGAAAGGGCTTAAAAACGCTCAAGGCACACGTGGCTCTCCCGCTCTTATAAGCCTCTACATCACACACACACACATACGTAGACGTGCATTCTATATTTGGACGTCGTTCGGTTTACCAGCTACCCGCCTCTCTCTCTCTCTCTCTCTCTCTCTCTCTCTCTCTCTCTCTGTCTGTCTATGTATATCTGTGTGTATGCACCCCCGTCGCGTGTCACTCTCCTTTATGAAGGTATTATCGCGCTGCTGGCTCCGTTGTTGTACTGCACGTCGTCGGGTCTCTGTCTGACTCGATCAATGGAGATTTCTTCCCTTTTTTTTTTTAATATTCATATGTGGGTGTGCGTATGTGTGCGTAAGACTTTGTGTACATAGGGTTCGACTAGCGATGTGTAGGTATTATGTGGGATTTCCCAAGGGCTGCCCGAGGAAAATATTACGCGGGGAGTTAATTTGATAGGATCTTGGACGCGTTAGTTACGCGAGGATATGGTTTGATTGAATGCAGGAATTTTCTGGTCACGTGCCGATGATGATTCGCGCACCATCGATCTGTATCATACATATATATTATTGTCTTCTAACTTGGTAATTATTTTCGTTGAATTCGATGGAAAGATTCGAATCCTTTGGAGCTGCATGATATTTAAACTGATTCGTGATTTGTCGCTTTGGCATAAGATATTATGGGAAAAGTGATAAGTCATTATTGCTGAATCGCGCGAGTATCAATCAGAGTTGGACAAGAGAGAAACTCGGATAGAATGAAGATTCTATTCGTCAATCAAACGCAATTATCGCATTTTCAAATCCCGTCAGAGTCGTCAACAGATTTTTTACCCTAAATAACCACTTCAGCTGTTATGTGTCAATTTTCGTCCTATCGATTGCTCTCTGTATACATTTTCAATGATATATTAATGAACAGGTATTCACGGATACAGCAAACACTGATTACTCTTTCATATTGGAAAATAATTAATACTTAACTGAATAACCGTTTCAAAAATCTTCCATCATATTACAACTGAATAAAATATGGCCCTTGTCACACATAAAAAGTCTTATAGAGGGGTATTTTGGTTACAATTGAAAATAGATATTCCCGTACGTGTCAAACTGTCTCGGATCATCAAGAATTCAGAGGTTATTTTTATACCCCACCTCAGCATCGCGATGTCTTATAATCTCAGTGTGCTCCGAATGAATATACACCCGTGATTCGGCTCTACACTCCTCTACTCTTTATCTTTTTTTTGCTTTTCCTCCCACTCGCCTATTACAAAAGGTATACCATGCGCGTCGACTTTTCAAACGAGCAAAAGCACATGGGCACACGCATATACGCAGCATCCAAGGATACATAGGCAAGCTGCTTTTAATAGAATTCGTGACATCGAGACGACAAGAAAGTTTTCTTTGTTCCCGGCGGGGCAGAATTTCGTGAGCTTACAGAGAAGCAATGCATATGAGACGAGGTTTTACAACGAGTTTACGATCGCGAAGCGAGTGTTGAATGAACAAAAAAAATCGTGTTTCTTCAGAAAAATCCAGAAATAAATCTCTCTTGTTATGGACACGCTTTTATTCAAAGGTGAATGCATTCTGTGCTGCTGCACGTATACACGTGGGAGGCCATATACGCGGCGAGTATTCGCATGCCTGTGTGTATGTGTGTGAGTGTATGCATAAAGTTATGACGCATCATTGATCGCATTGAGAGTAGCTGTTATGCTATAGGGTGTGGGAGGAGGAGGAGGCTATGGAAGTATGAATCGACAGAGTCACGGCCTAGCAATTTGTCTGCTGATTGTTGTCAAGATACGAGCAATTTTCCTTTTTGGTTTTCTCTCTGTATATGTGAGTGTGTGTGTGTGCGCGTGCATATGTTACCGTGCACACGCGAGTTATTTCGAGATGAGCCACCGTGTGTGCATGGCGTGTACCTTTTTTGTTCCCGAGGATTTTTAAAATTCACAAAATCATCGAACGAGCTTTACATTCCTGTGTATGTGTGTATGACAGGACGACGAGCGTTAACGAGGTCGTAAAGCTCATTTTTACAGACTGTGTGGTGTGTATACTTGTAAAAATGATATCACTTTGAGATATAGCTATAGCAAGTTGAATGCATTTTGTTCGGAGGATGCGATAATTTTGCAAAGAACTTTTATTCGCCGATAAAGAAGGTAGCATCTCAATCCCTTCAGAAATTACTTATAAATTTATGACTTTTTAAGAGTAGAATAAAAAGAAAACTGAAGGCAAATGTAACGTGGCGATTCTGTTGTTCAGATTAAATTATAGGGTTGCACTAATTATTTCCTGTTTGAATATACTCAAAATGAAAATTCTTTTCCTGTAATTTTCTTCAAACGGGATAATTATAGAACCTCGAAGGAAATGCATTTTTGTACAATTTTTATACACATATTATCATTCCAATCTTTTCAATCCTTATAATTTACTATTTAGCTCTTTGAACTAGAAGAGCCGAGGAAGAGTTTTTATTCTCTAACTATAAAGGCGCGGCAGTAGTGTACTTTCACGCTAATTGGCCTAACCCTTCCTTTGATATGATCGGCTAATTACTCGACAGAAACATTAGAACACTATTCTTAAACTAGCTCCGAAGTAACGAATGCGGTAATAAAATTGCCAGCCCCAACCAAATATATATTCATAACCTGCACCGCTGCACGACCTATTGAAACCGAATAGAATAAGTCGTCAAGAAAATGGGGAATTTTCGCCACCGTCTGCACAATCTGCCATAAGCCCCTGCAGTGTGTATAATGCGCGCGCATACAGGTTGTCGACGGCCCTTTAAAAGCTTCCCAAAAATAAAAGAACTCGCTCTCGCTCTTCTCCCTGCCTCTTGGGCCGTAAAACGCACACCTGTGCACCAAATTAGGACGAAAGCAAAAAAGGAGAAAGAAAAATAATCGCTCGCCCCTATACCTGTACACACACATACACACACACACACACACATCACAGTGGTCTAAGCTCAGCAAAGTGCGTGCACCTCTGCATTACGTATGCGCATGCTTAATTAAGGACGAAGGCCATTTTTCAGTGGCCGACTGTCGCAGGTGGACCTTAGCCGGAAGTATACCAAAACGGGGGTTACTGTGTGTGTGTGTGTGTGTGTGT
>UELV01088720.1:4553-28391 GCA_900490015.1 Megastigmus stigmatizans
GGGGGGGGGGGGGGGGAGAGAAGAGAAAGAAAGAGAGAGAGAGAGAGAGAGAGAACAATAGATGACCGCTGCTAGTGAATAGAGAGAAAGAGCAGAGATGTGCACCGCTTATATATATAAAGCGATGCTGAACCTCGATATTCCGTACAGTTGCAGTAGAAGTCGATGCCTTACGTATTCTTTTAGTCCTTCTTGCTTTTATCCTGCCGGTTGAATCTTATATATACCGGCCTGCGACGGATGTAATTGGGCTTATAGATTTCATGGTTAATACTGGGCTGGGGCGGGTAGCTGCAGTGTAGAAAGGATTGGCGGTAGCCGTATGTTTTATTACGTGTGAGGGCGAGATGCTTGAGTTTATGGTGTAGTGTTAGCTTTATTAGAAATTTTAGTGAGATTTTAAGAGTGGAAATTTTTGGAAAAGTTTTACAGTATTAATCGATTTATCCTTTTATAGCTTTATTTAAAAGTCAATTTACTTTCCTAGGGAAATAAGAATGGTTTATTTTTATTTGAAAACTTAAAATAATAACCTATAAGTAATTAACATTACTGGATTTGGTTAACTTTTTATTGGAAGATTGATAATGTAATGTTTGTTAAAAGTTAGAATTTAATTAGAATGTTTGATTCTTGATCTGTTGACGTTAGTTTGAGACTGCGTTTAATACTATTGTCCAGGAATAAACGGTTCATTCGATTAAAGGTCTTTATGTATGCACTACCATTGACAACGTGTCGCACAACAACACACAATGGTCTCAGTCCTCCTTATTCCTTCTTATGTCTTAAATTTGGGCCTTATGCTTCGACCTCTGCAAATGCCTTTATTTAATTTTTTCGGTCATTATAACTAATTTAATTGACAAAAGTGTTGTGACAGTATTTCTTAAAGCCCAAAGAGGAGGACTTATGAAATAAATTGCAAAATTATATTCCTGTATAGTTTATGACAACTATCGGAATGATAACTTCTATACTTTATTAAACTTTTGAGCACTGTATTATAAATATGATTAGTTTTTCTTTCTTTCATTACCTCATTTTTACATCTTATTAACAATCGGTAAATCCATTAGTCAGATTTAACCATGTCTACAAAATTACTTTATACGCAGTCTTAAATTATTAACACACAATTCCAAAATGTGACAAGCCCGAGGACAAGCCTGTCAAAATTTCATTAGATTTTGTCCAAACTTTAAATTTGACCCGTTTCCCACCACTCAATATCAAAGATCTCATTTATGATAGAAAAATTAATAATGTCACATCCCGCGTTAAAAATTCCCACCTCAACATCAATTAAGTACATTAAAAGTTAATAAGCACTGCGCGAGTGCGCAAAAAATGGCAAAGTAACTGCGTACAACCGGATTTTCCAATGTACACCACCGCTCGGGTGCTCGCATATTAGTTTGTTCATAAATAATTTCAAAATTCCTCCTCAATATCCTACATCATTAAGTAGATTAAAGTACATAGATTAAGCAACGAAGCTCAAATAAGACGAGAACGAGAGGGAGAGTGAAAAAAGGAAGTAGAGAGTCGCGGCTCGGCAAAATTAGGTCCCCTGCGCGCGATTGTATTTGCTTCACGCATCGGCTGTTGCCGCGCTTTCTAAAAATACAACACTGGCAATTTTGCTTGAAATAGCGCTCATGCATAAATTAACCGGGCGATTTCGTCGCGCAATTACCCGCCCCGTCGATATATATATATATGTATATAAAAGTCCTTTATCCTTTTTTTTTGTTTCGACGCCTGGGTGAAAATTCGCATACCTCGTGATTTCTCACTGTATAACGTGTATGTGTGTATATATGCATCTCTCTCTCTCTCTCTCTCTCTCTCTCTCTCTCTCTCTCTCAACTCTCTAAGATTATCTCAATTACGAACGCGTTTTAAAGACGTGGATTTCGCGTTGTCGTCGTACAGTGGACACGTAGATATCTTCGCGTTGATAAAGGAGACGCTCAAACTGGATGGAAGATGAGTCATGCGGAAATTCTCCTAATGATTTTCTGCTTATTTCTGTCGTAGAGATCTAGGATAATTAATTTCGATGTTAATTGCTAGTGTTTATGCTGATCATTTTCATTTCTTTCCTTGACTAAATTATTGCGCCAACCAATCGTAGTGATTAGTGATCTAGAACTATATATACATATTTGGTTAAAAATTAGGAATTCGTTTTTAATGTTAGTCAATTCATGGAAATATTTCTGCTCCATAATGCATCTGTAGTTAATTTATCAACTTCATTCATTTTGAAGATATTTTAAATTTAGTAGTCTGAAAGTTTTTTAACTTAAGTATAGGCAAAACATTTTAAATGATAACTTAATATATGTAGGAAGACTTCTTTAAGTGTTTTGAAAAAATTCTATTTTAAAACGAAGTAAGGTAGAATAAATCGATCAAGGCTAACTAATTATGTGCGAAATAAATTTTTATTTAAGAATCGACGTTTCTGTTACTTCCCTCTTCAGGCTGAACTGAGCTAATTAGATAAAAATTCTTTGTCACATAGTGAAAATAATACAAAAAAGAAAAGCAACTAGTTCAGTATCAATGCCTAAATGTAAAATAAAAATAAAAAGAGTATTTTCATTTCTATTGCAACTGAAGTATGAATCAATGGCTTGTTAATTTCATTTGCCCCTAACTAATTTTTTATTTGCTATTTTAAGATCATATTCTTCCAATGTCAATTTCATAAGAAATCCGCCCATATGGCTTAAAATATAATAATATATTGTTCTGAATATTTCGAAGCTAAATAAAAACTAACGAGGTCCATTATTTGAGCAATCCTAAGATCTGTGTAAAAAGCCGCAAACAAGAACATTTGGCGACCACGAGATCCTCTGCTATTCACTTATCTCTACGCACAATCGAGCTGCATCCTTTGCTCTCTGGGAGTATGAGTACAAGTTTATGGCAGGTGCTTACAATGACATCAATAACGAGGGACAAGTCCTGAAAATCCACGAGAGAATATTAGACTTTTGTTGCGAAATCCGTTTTACAAAATGTTCGCACACCGTCGACTATGAAACTTGTCAGCACTTTTCTCTACACAGGAGTATATATGGAAATGTTTTTCTGCAATCGACGCAACGGTACGTTTTGTTCATCGAGCTGAAAGTTAATTTTTTCGCTTATTATCACTTTCGTCCCGCTATTATTTGCATTTTATGTGCGAATGCGAGAAAGGGGATCGATAATAATTGGATGTAATTAGTATGTATTTATGTCCCTACAAGGATATTAATTGGGGATATTTAAATGTACGCTTGCAAAATGTGCGTCGAAGTGATAAAATTAAAATTTTGTGCATATAATGCGGCATCTCGAGATGCTGCCCTCGATTCGGAATATTCTTTAACGAAGTAATTACACGTTCACAATTATAATGTGTTTCTCATACCTACAATATATGGCACGTGTTATATGAAGAATATCAAAAATTAGAATTTGTATTGATTATGATTTTTATAACGAATTTGAAGATCAGAGGTGAAAACGCAAATAGAAAATAGTTATAGATGATGGAGGAACGATAAACAAACAAAAGTTTTGAATTTTAGAATGAACTATCACTGATGCAGTATAATGTGAAATAACTATTTAATAAAAAAAAAAAAAACAAGTTCAATCTAAAAATAAAAATCAAGAATTCCGAAACGATTTCTTGAATTTGAACGAACACCTTGACGTAAATAAATCCAATACCCGCAGATAACCAGATAAGCAAAAAAATCTATATTTTGGCTCAACAAACATTGAGACCTACATAATAACGTCAGAGCTAACACTTAAGCTAACAGTAATAGGGTCTTTCACCCTCGGCGCGAAAAAGAAAGGGAACGAAAAAGTAAAGGAATAAGAGAACTCGTCAATTTCACACCGAATATACGCACACGGACCCACGCACCTTGCCATGCATACACACATATGTGAATAGCTCATTAGGGCGGATTCCCATACGAGTACAGTTGGCTAGACGGTGAGGCTTGGTGGGAGGGACGGTCAGAAGCACGAAGCAGTTGATATTGTCTCCCGCGGGCATATTTTACCGGGCGAGATACGATCTTAGCTCTCGGGATGCCATGCTAAAAGCTACACGTGTTTATCAGCGTATAAAGCTTTCTCTCTCTCTCTCTCTCTTGCTCCTTCAGGATGGCCAGTTTTGTATATATATATATATATATAGCTTGAATAAACCGATGACCGCCGCCCTCAAGCCCTTCACCACTGCAATTTCTTTACGGGGAGCAATTTTTCTCGACTCTTCTCATTATTATTCTTTTTTTTTGTTCCCTGTGCGAGCAGTTTTGATTTTCTCTCTTTGCTTATTATTCTATATGGCATTTTCGTATAGCTATTAGTTTTGTCTTGGATACATGGGAGAGCTTAGCCGAGGGCGGTTTAAAACTGTTTATTCGTCCGGTGAGCGATGGACGTTGATTTAAATTTGAAGTCTCATTGGGCTTATGTGCCAACATATTATTTCATTGTGCGGTAATTGGTTTGTCTTGTATTTTCTACGGAGATTCAAGATTCACTTAGTTGGAGTATCTTAATTAATTTATTAACAAATAAACGAAATTTTTGTTACTACACGGTAAATCCAAGTGTGTTAAAGAAACACGATTGTGTCACAGATTTTACACACTTGAATGTGTATTATTCATATTAAACATAGGCACTTCCTAGTGTGTAAAATTTGTGACACAAACGTGTACTTTTATGCACTTGGATTTACAGTGTGTATACATTTTTTTATGTATTTGCATTAAAAGAACATTTTTTTGTATGACTATCAATGATTTATATTTAAACAAAATTTGTTTACCTTTTACTTTAAATGATTCAATAGATGTAACGTTTACAGTATTTCATAATGTTGTCCGATTTTATTTTTGCAGAACGCCATAATGAAACAATTTTTTAAAAAACTATTCGTTAATTTATTTTACATTAGATCATAGCGGTACATTTTTAACAAATTCCTTAAAACATCAAAATATTAATCAGTCGGCGTTCTCATGGTCTCAAAGGAAATCCTCTCCATCAAACTGTACTCACCTGGAGATCACTGTCGCAGGCGCGCAATGAGCCATTTCCCTCGCATCGTCCAGCTCACGACCACCTCATAAAACCAGAGCGTGCGATCTGAAAAAAGGCGCTCGCACAGCAGCGGCGGTGCACCGATGGAAATCCATTCGGCCTTCTGGTTCTCCGCCAAGTGGGTGTGGCTGATATACGCGGCGGCGGCAGCAGCTCTCGATCGAATCGCCACTTCAGGTGCTCGGACCGATTATATACATGCGGCTAAAGGGAATCCTCGTATTTTAAACTCGAGCTAGGTAACTTATACTCTCGGATGGCAGATTTACCTTTTTTTGTATGCTGGCCGTGGATTGAAAGAGAAATTGTCCGTTATTTGATCGATCTATCGTTGGGTTATTTAAAGCGTTGCGTAAAATCGAGTATTTATCTATTGTGGTAGAGAATAAAAAAGAAAATATAGTGGAGCGAACTGGAGATAGAATGGACATTGTGCGCTTAGAAACAAAGTTTTTTTATCTGTTCAACTTGGTTGACGTAAATATCGTGTTAGACACAATCTGAGTTAACTAATTATGCGAGTAATTGAATCTTATATGTAGAAACCAGAGGCTATCGATATCATTTGACACAATAAAGTTCTTGAATCTGAAATCTATTGTAAATCTTTATTTGTAAAAATATATTATAATTCTTTTTTTAATTAAAATAGACATTCTAAAATATAAACAAAAGATTTTCTAAGTATATAAGTATTGATGTGTACAAATTGGCTTTTGACACCAAATTTACGTCCGTTATTTAGATAAAAAATATAAGCCGATTCATCCTTTATGAAACTTTTAAAAATAGTTTAATTTATAGTCTTTCAAAGTTTCTTTAATAATGTCAGACCGTATTACAGTTTCAAGGGCTGCCTTATATTTGGTGTGACATCATACGAAATTCTAATCACTTATATTTTTTTAATAGTAAAATTTTAATTCATGCTAAAAACGACGCAACTAATACTAATTACTGTAATTTTTATATATTGATAAGAACTATAATAGAATACATTTAAAAATTGTAGACAAAACGAGTTTATCATGCTTTTGACTCTATATCTAGATCGCGAGGATAAGATCTGCGAAGAAAAGAAAAATGTGAAACTAATGTATCGCGATTGCAGAAAAGAGCAAACGATTGTCTTTAACCGTAGCTTGCAAAGTAATGACTTGCACTTAGAGTATTTTACCATCGCGTACGGAATGTTGTCTCCTTCTCCAAAAAATTATGAAGAAACCATTGAACTATTACAATGTGGATGTAATACTATTGTTATCGTAATTTATCATATTTTTCATATCGGTAAATTTTTAGCACAGATCTCAAACTCGTTCTTTTAAACTTAATTATAAATTTTTTAAATTCCCATATTATTTATTACATATCAAACAGCAAACAAGTTTTTTAGGCAGTTAGATTTAACTTTAATCTTTAAAGTAATATGAATTTTAGAATGGATAGCTTTTCTATTACTCCCAAGTGCAGCTCAACCAAACCCACAAGATATAATTTAAATAAAATTAAAGCGAAAACAAAAAGATAACTCAATTTCACATCAAAAGGGTTAATTCGCTTTCCACGATATATAAGTGCATCAAATATAATGGCACACGCCCTTATAAAGTAAGGCGGAACGCGAGCAGTCCGGTGCTTCCGTTCATACCTTGGGGGCGCGAAATAATTCTCTCTCTTCCTCTCTTAAACGTATATATATATTTTATGCGCGTATACAAGCGCATTCGGGATCATTCGGGCGCGGCTCTCGGCTAAATTAAAAAGCTCTGATACTCGGCCAGAAAGAGAGATGGAGAGAGAGAGAGAGAGAGAGAGAGAGAGGCAGAGAGGAGGGGGAGTGAGAGAGAAGGAGCGCATTCGCAAGAAAAAGTAAGAGGCGCAATCGAAAAATAATAACGATCGTCGAGTCTCTCTTCTCTCTCTCTCTCTCTCTCTCTCTCTCTCTCTCTCTCTCTCTCTCCCTCTCTCTCTCTCACTCTCTCTTTGAGCGAAGGCGTTCGAAGAGTATATATACATGTGTATACAGTATACGGCCGAGACGGAAAAAAGGAAGGAGAGAGGGAGAGAGATCGTAATTGCATAAGTGCGCGGCAAGAAACGAGGATGGGAAAAGATAAGCCGCGATGATAAATATGTGTACTCCAGGTGTGTGTGGGTATGACTGCGCTTGTGTATGTAATGGGAAGAATGTGAAGGAACAAGATTGATGCTTAAAGGGATATTGCCTTTTTGAGGGGGAATCCGATATTATTTGTATATAAATGCAAGTACGCGTGGCCTATCGGAATCGAGGATATGGGTGCACTTGCAGATTTATAGAGCTCTGCAGCAAGAGGAATTATATAGTAAGCGAGAGCTTTCCTTTTAATTTCATTGAATCGTAAGTAGTTTTCTGATTAATGCGGATGTGTACGTTTAAGATTTGTATGCTGGATACTTGCTCGTAACTACATGATTGAAAATTTACAAAAAAAAAAGGGTTGACTTACTGACTTGCCGGTTACTACTTACTTCAGCTGCAAGTGTGGTTTATTTAAATTAAAACTCCTGTAGCAGTAATAAAGTACAACATAAAAAGCTTAGCAATTTGATATTAGACTGAACCATCCCTGGTAGAAATACAAATATTGAAAATGGTCAAGAAAGTAGTAAATGACTACGACAATTTTCTCGTATTATTTAGGTATTTAATGGAATGGACACAGATGATATAACGCTAAAATTTTACAATTGATTTTTCTGCTGTAAATACACTTGAAATATGAAACAGTGTATTGAAATTCATTAGTTTACAAATTTCTTATATCGCAGCTTCATTTTTAGATGCCATTTTTTTATAGCTAGGAATTCGGTAAAGTTTCATCTGATTAAAGTCTTTTATAGTTACAATGGACCATGCACTTAAGTAAATCGAGACAGATTTAAATAATTAACTGAACATGTTACTTAAGCTGTCTGATAAATTAAGCTTTTTAATAAATTACATTACAAGCTCAAAAATAACAGTAAATCTGATTCTGAGCCATTTTTACTCCATTAAATATCCGAATAGTGGGAGAAAAAGTGTTCTAACACACAACAAAAAAAACCTGGCCTACTTTTTACCCATTTCTACAGATATGCTAGCCATTTCATAGTCAGTAAATCGATTCGATTTCCACCAGGAGTCTTATATCTATTACTACCTAATCATTTTATATAAAATTTAGCGAATGCCATTTCCAAAAGAAAAAAAAAACTAATTTAATTCCGCAACAAACCGATTGAATATTTTTTATTCTAATTACCAAACCAATATTCGACACTTTGTAGAATAATATTGCTCAACTAATTTATTCCCCACCATAATTTATATCTTTTGGCGCGGTATTTCAATTCAATATTTATCAGCATCGAAGTAATTTCTCTGTTCTGCCTTCGCCAATTGTCGCGCTCTGAAAAGTTCGTTATTTATCTCCATAGCTCGCTTGAAAAGCTACTCTCCCTATTCCTCCGCTCAATTAAGCCATTTTATTGCCCACCTATTCCTAAAAAAGAGTAAAATGTAGCTCGCACGCCCAAGTCGATTAATTAATTAATCATTGGTGGAGTGCAAGAGAGAGAATCAACACGTCTCCGGGCGTTAACTCACTCGCGCACACACATTTTTGCCCCGTTACACTCCATTAGTTCTGCCCTTACAACTGAGCCACGCCTGATATTGTAAAAGTGCCACTGCGCATGCCCAGCACGCGTATACCGATCTATTTGTTCTGTGTGTGGAAAGCGCGAGGCGTCTTATCCCACACGCGAGTGGAGCTCGGCGATAACGAAGCCGGAGTTATTATTGTCCGTAGGACAACTTATGATGCGAGCCTCTGTTGCCCCGTTTACGCTACTATCGGTCAGAGCTCTTCGAGAGTATTTTGATTGACATTTTATTCATTGCTTGGATATTTTGCTTGGATGTGGAATGCATGTCTTTGGAAATTTTATCCGATGATTGCTATGCTTCGATAAATTTACGTTGTTCATTGTGGATAAGTAATGAATGAATGCATTAGAAAAGGCTGAATCGTAAATATATTGATAAAACAAAAACCCGTTATTTGAAAGTTATGTACTTTTACTTTGATCTGATTGGAAATACAATAATTTAGCTACTAAACTTTTATCTTATGTTTTATAAACGAAAATATATGATCTAGTAAAAATTAAAATAGTTCTTTATAATTTAATCACAGACTGGCAAAAGAAAAAAAAATTACAGTAGTTTATAGGTAAATTACTATAAATATAGTTGAATTTTCGAGTATCGATAGTAATTTTTCCTATATACTATTATAATTTTGTTCACTTTTGTCAGTCTGTGATTCGATTAAAAGATACTATTTTATGTTTAAACTACAAATTTCTAACACCAGAACGAACAATAAATACCAGAGTGCATCTGTGAATATTCATTTATTCGGTTTTATATTCAACAGAGAGAATTATCTACAAAAAGCATTGCAAACTATACTGTATTTAACGCACATCCCTTCGTTAGGATTCTTAGCGGTTGAAAATCTTAAGTACGATTTAATAAAAATATGTCTATGAAAAATAAATATTTTTTTTCGAAACTGTAAAGCCAATCTTCGTTCAATACAATGCATGAACTGTGTCAAAGTAAGCCTATAGAATATTCAAGTCAAACTATTAAATGCTAAGTTACAGTATGATTGTTGTTATCAAATCTGCATATTGTAAGTATAAAGCGAAACTGCTAACTTAAAAACCATTATTATAACTTCAATTCGTATTTTGGTACACATCTAATACTAAGTTTTACGCTGCTTTCCAATGCCTTTTTTTCTGCACTCGTTAAATACGCACACGCCAGATAGAAGCAGAAATCATTCTCGTTCTCCGAGACATCGACCGAAAACTCGTGTGGAACTTGCGAACACTTGAGATGCAGCCTCGGTACATCTATCGCTTTCTGGTGTCTTCCATCAGTGTGAATCTTGATGATCTTGAAACTTCGGCACTTGTCGTCCTTACACTGACCGGTCAACAATAGAACTCCACCTTTGACAATGTTGTGCACAGCCATCCAGTCGACGGCTCCAGAAATTTTCACTGTTGCGTTCATCTTGACATTTGCTTCTGCATCAAATTGCGCGCAATGGATCCTTTTGTTTCCCATCAAGCAGATTCCATACAATTCGTGCGAATTGGAGGTTGTTCGATAAACTTGCCTTGGATCGGAAACTGTGACTGTCATCAGGCTTTTTACGACACCACTTGGACTGAAGTAGATTGCTCTAAACTTGGTGGAATCTATGTCTGAACCCGAAAGGAAGAATCCCTGGATCGATGTGTTCAAGGCTACTGGCTCTGTACGAACAACTGCGAAGTTAGTTGCAAAAGGTGTAGGTTCACCGATTTGTTGGCCTTCGATATTATGAGTTATTCTACACGTGGGTGTTCCACATTTCTCTTTGTTAGAGATAATGACATCGAAGGTGTTAGAATACAATACAACATTGCTGAGCAAAACAAGACCTTCTACATCTATAGGAAAGGTCAAGTGGACAGTTGAACAATCAGCCATGTGGAGTATACTAACTTTGATATTCTTAATCTGGTATTGGCTGAGTTTCTCCCTCTCCCACCACAGAACAATGGCTCTGTCATTAGCGAAACGTTCAACCGAAACTATTCTTGTAACCTCGTGCTTTGTCTTTCCATCATCATTTGCTGCTAGCTTTAAACCACAGGTCGTTTTATTCGACCTATTATCCTTCCTGAAAAATAAAAATTGTGTATAAAAGATATTTTTTTAACCGTTTAATAAATATTGCTAGCTTATATAAATAAAGACTTCATGTAAAAAGTGTATCAGACATTATTACAATAATAATAAAACTATATATATTTCAATGTTGTCTCATCAAGTTGTATCAAAATATTTAAAATGGTTTCATTAATTTATTTTTCAGAACTGTGAAAATCAAACCAATATATAAATTTCAGTATGGAAACAGTAAATAAAATATTTTTTATCGCGCATTTTTAAAATACTTAAAGTTTACAAAATCCTACGTAAAATTGTGTCCAAACAAAAACTTCTTTTCTTCAATACTGCACACAAAATTTGGTATACTTTTTACATAATATTTTTAACGCAAATACATTTTCACCAGGGAGAAACCGGTGTCGCAATGGTCACATTGCAATTTATCTCTGCGGGTAGTCTTTCCTCTGAACAGATTGCAAAAAGGAAACTGTTGTCATTTGAGGCAAGGGTTTGCCCAAATTTGAATGTCGCATTTTCCTGGAACCTCCACTCCTTTCTATAAGTTCGATACTCCAATGCTTGTACATTTGAATGGGCATACAGCACAGCAAAGATTAGGAATATCTTATCAGCTGATCGCATTGCCACAATTTTGCAGCTTATCTACCTTTTTTATATACTCTGAAAAGTAGTGAATGAAATAGTTAATTCAAAGAGACTATAATGTAGATTTTATTTAGGTTTGTATTCAGACCCAATGTACATTGGAATGGACAACAGTCATTTTGGTTTAAGTAAAATTCCGTGAAACTAACTCAAATTTTTACTTTTTCATCGTAAGTATCAGATCAAAGTGACCTATTCCACATATCGTAATGGGGTTATAAGTTATCGTATATCTAATACGAGCCGAGAAAACCCAAAAATTTAGAAATAATTTTATTACAGAAATAAACTTGAAAATGACCATGAATCATCCTAGAATTATTTTGAAAACGTTTCCTCGTCGAAAAATAATCAGATCTGAATGGGTAAAATTAATTTAATGGATCTATGTAAGTTATGTAATTTACATTTTGTTTTTTAGTAGACAAAAGTAAAATAATAAAATAATGTAATTATTACACATTAACATAAATATAAAAGTAAGGTAGTTATGACTAAAGAGAATCAATTGATTACGATAAAAAAGTTACAGTAAATTTATTTACTTACTTTAAATTAATTCTATAAATAATAATGTTTTAACAAATTAAGAACGAGGAAATCAGATAATTGAGTAGTTTGTGATAGTAAATTGAAATAAGTTGAATTATAACACGAGTCGAAAAAATTTCTTGAAAAAAAGCTTTAGATATCACAAAGCATGGACCAAGTGCAGTTGAATTTGACTTACTCGTTACAAGAATTATGAACCGATGTGATTTTCTCAGCAGCCCGAGTTGAACTGTCTGTGCCCCACTAATCTGAAAACAATAAAGCGGCCTCCGTTATTTACGCATATAAGATATGATAAAAGTAAATCGTGGAGCTAGTGAGAAATTTCGATAACTCATATCGCACTTGCGTATAAAAAATTCGAAGCATCATCACTATATAAGGCATACACTTCTATACCAACTGCAAACATGAACTAGTTTCTTTTTACTTCATTCAATATTTCTATACAAAGTGAATATATACTCGGCCATACTAGTTGTAGATTATAAGTCTTCGAAATCAAGTCAGTCTTTGTTATAGCTAGTTAAAGTAGAAGTTATCATTCCTTGCTATGTTAAAGGTGTTAAACCATCAATCGAAAACATACTCACAGCATCAATCCTCACATCATCAAATTACATAAGAGAGGTGTGAGATTTGATACTGTGAGTGTTTATTCGATTGAAGGTTTAATACTTAAGTTTTTTTGCAGTTTTAAGTATAAATTGTTTCAAATAAATGTGACCAAGAACATATGTTCTATTAATTAAGTTTTCAAGGTGCTTTCAAAGAAATTTTATTACCATTTAGTGTACTCAAGTAAATGTTTTAGTGTTGATCTTAAATCCATTCCGTTATTAGTTGAATTTTTAGCCTGGTGAGAACTGCAGCACAAGTATTAAGTATTAAGCCGTCGAAACGTTGTGGCAAATTTTCATTGAATAAATATTAAGCTCAAGAATTTTTTGGTTCTAAGACGATCATTCGAGCCCTCAACACCTTTCTCATAACTAATTTTAAATTGTGCATCAGCAAAACATAAAATATAATTTAGTCACAAATAAATAACACTTATCATCTTTCAACCATAAAAATACCGATAATTTTTGGTCATCCAAAAGAGATCCCGATCCCTTCAAGGTCAAGCAATGTATGGGGCATACAAGAACCATGGCTCGCTCGGCTGCACATATATGCGTCGCGATCGCTTGGCCTCTTCCGTTTCTCCGAAGTCGGCGATATCTGCAGCGACAAGAAATTCATTAAGATTCAAATGGAGTCGAGATGCAAAGCAGAGCAGCATGCGATCGACGAGGCACAAGAAGCTCATGCTCGCGCACTCGCTGCCCTGCAATTATATGGATGTTAAACTCGCGCCCGGCGTTAATCGAATCTCTCGAACGTATATTGGTGTGTGCGCACAGGAACTCGTGCGACCGCGCAAAAAAATATCCTCGCCGGAGTCGTAAACGTAAGTAGCACAACTATTTAAGCTCTGAAATTTATTGTACTGGAGAAGGTGAAAAATTTGGATTTTTCCTATGGGCGTGAGAATAAGGGATACGTATATCAAGTTAGTTGTCTCTCTCGATAAAGAATCTTAGGTGATATCTCGTCCACGCGTATTAGTTATAGCCGCGAGCGGCGATCAATACATGCGAGACGTGCAATTTTGTTTTATCTACTCAGTAGCCGGCCTCTCTCTCTCTCTCTCTCTCTCTCTAGCTCTTTCTTTCTCTGTTTCTCTCTTGCCTGACAGGTCGCAAAAGCTGTGTCATAGATAGCATCACCCAAGGTTTCGGATTACTCTCTCTAGCATCGCTCACGAGAAATATAGTCATTCGGCTTTTTAAGCGCGCATGTGCAGTTAAAACGTCGCTACTATTATTTTATGTGCCGCTAGATCGAAAACTGCTAGACTACTGCTGCTGCTGCGGTTGCTACTGATACTCATCGATCTTTTTACTCGTTTTCTTTGATCCGATGCTATTTTAGCTTGGTTGATTTTAAAATTAGTCCCTCGATCGATATTTGCGGCAAACTTAATTTTTTATTGATAAAGAAAGAGTGGAATACCTCGTAAAATACTGCAAAGTAAAGTGACTTCATGCTAGTAGTACCAATTTTAAGTTAAAAATTAACCTGTAAATTATTTGATTTATTGTACCACATTTATTTAGAAATTAGGAATAAAATATATACTTGTATAACGATCAACAATGATTTTGAAGTAAATTGAAAACAATTCACTGAATTCACGAAATACGCTAAACGCTTTAATTTTGCCAAATTGATTTTGAAAATTGCCATCAAACAGTTTCTCAGGCCAACGATACAAAGTTTATTAAAGATCATTCAGGAAATCATCACGCTTTTCAAATTAAATAATAATGGGTATATGCACACAAATAAATTTACGAAGGATTTAATAAAGCACGAAGGCAGTTAAAGAATGACCGTCAGCGATCGCCCACGTCGCGGCCAGACAGCGACTCCGTGCAAATTATGCGTGGGCGAGCGGCACTGCAGCCGCCGCAGACGCTATCGTGGAGCGCATTTAACGCATGGAACGCTGGACACTAGGCGGCCCCGCGCGCCGCCCTTAATTAATTCGTAAAATGACGGCCCGGCAATCTACCGCTTCGATTTAACACGAGAGCTTCTTCGCTTCCTCTTCTTCTTCTTTTATCTTCGTCATTTTCTTTTCTTCGGGGGATTGGAATTAAAGCATAATAATTTATTTCGAGTTAGAGTATAAAGATTGAACGTTTTGTTTCGTAAGCCACCGGTTGAATGCATGCTCTTTATACAATTAGCTGTCGAACTAAATAGATCCTACTCATTTCCCAATGGCGTGATTTCGTAAATGTCGATCGCGAAACTGTACAAAGTCACAAGCACTATCAATTTAAAATTTGAATGATAAGCTGAACTTGAGTATAATAACGTAATTAATCATACATATTTGCAGTTCGTTTCGATACCGTTTTAGTAACAGAAATAAAGGTCGAGGCAAATCTTTAACACACATTTTAACTAGATGACACTGCATATCAGCAGATACAAGAACTTTCCATTTTTTTTATAACCTTTCAGAACTCTTTGTGTTTCCCCAGCTCGTAAGACTGTTTTCCCGCTTTTCTCGTAAATTCTCGACACGTTAACTGGAATCGAGGCACTGCGAGTAGAAGAAGAAATAAAAATGGACAAAAAAAAGACCAATAAATGAGAATCCCTCGGGCAAGGAAAAGAGAGAAAGAGAGAGAAAAAAGGTAAGGAGAGCGAGAAAAGGGGAACTTGAATCGTTGGCCCATTTGCATATTCGGCACGAGCTGTGCTTGGCCTCCCGAGTTAACAACAATAAAATGGACGGTAAACACGTGTTTCGCGCGCGCATTATACGCTAGGCTGACGTGCACGCGCGCGCGAGTGTTAAAGAGCAGGGCGAAAGCGTGTGTACGGTCTGCGGCACACACCCGCAAATTATTCTGACCCCGAGTTGTGAGAGGATGAGAGATAGAGGGAAATAGGGATATCGTCCTCGGTTGCGATATCGTCCTTTTTTAGCCTCGTTCGGGAACTGGTATATGGTAGGCTGGAACACCTTGCGAGAACTCGAGCCGTGTGCTGTCGAATTTCGACTTGCAAGTTTGTAACACGTCTTGTGCTTTCGTAGGTTTAATTGAATTGCGTCCATAATTCAGCTCATCTTTGAAGATTCTCATTTAAAACCGTACATTGAAAAAAGCTCCTTTGACTTTCTATTATAGTCTTCATCAAAACATTCAATAAATACAATGAATTTGATTTCATTTATTGAAACTTTATGCGATCAACAAATATATCTATATCATGAATATTCATAAGCAAATTGCCAAGTACTGTACGTTTACCGTACTCTAAAACAATGCGCGCAAAAAGTTGCTCGACACAAATAAACGCGAGCCGATCCATATTCCTGTTATAATAAACCCAACCGACAAGAGCCAACAAAATTCCTTAGCGAAAAACCTCATAAAAAAAAAACAAACAGAATGATTTAAAATCATAAAAGCTCAACGATCAAGCACCTGGTACCAGGTACACAATACTCCTTCGCACGACGTTATACAAACAAGCGACACACATACAGACACACACAGAGACAGAGACAGCCAAAGTCACGTAATCAGCCGCCAAAGACATTATATAGGAATCGCGCAGAAGGCACGTGGAGCGCGTAAATCAACTCGAATGCGCGCACTCGCAGCCTCTTACGCACACCACACACACGCGATATATAATATATAGAATACAGGGCAAAACACGGCGAACGCATAATCTCGTTCTCCGCACAACATAAACGCGACCTACCCTTTCGTGTAGGCCATGTGTGTGCAGCGAACTGCTTTTTCTCTCTCTCTCTCTCTCTCTCTCACTTGTGTAATGTGCGCTGGCGCGCGCGTGCCTGTACACAATGCGCCCACGCGCGAATTTTCGAAACTAGTCTCGCTGGCTCGACATTCACAAGGACGGTATTTCCCGAGGGAAAAAATTCACACACGACCGGCCCTGGAATTCAACGCGCTTACACGACTATTATCCTCTCTCTCTCTCTTTCTCTCTCTATCTTTTTCACAGATATATAACACACGTGTCGCGCGGCGACTGCGTTTTGTTATTTACTGCGTTTGTGTGCAGCGACGTCGATATGGATTCGAGAAATGCCGCGTATACGAATATGGGGAAAAATCAGCGCGGGCACGCGTTCGTGGCGCGGAGCGAGTGAATTTTTAGTCGCCGGCTTTTGATAAGGAGCTGCTGCTGCTGTTTTTAAGCCCCCGCGCTCAGTTATATTATACTGGTTTATGTGGTAATGCGCCGTTGGCTTTTTAGTATATATGAGCTGTATAAATTGTCGATTCGAGAATGGACTTCTAATTTCGTTTGGGTGCACTGCTCCTTTTTTCCTCTCGATCGCTACCTTTCGCCACTGTATTATAAATAAAATAACTTTCAGGAATCTTTATTAATCGTAAATTATATGGTTAAATGAGTCATGCGAAAAGTATCGTGCACGTTATTAAATGGCCTAAAAGCACTTTATGATTTCCAAATGTAATTTACTGCACTTGATAAATGAGAAAATCTGCCTACCGTATTTACTTTCGGATATATAAGGTTCGCAAAATAATTTATTTTTTCTTTATTCAAACTGTTTCACTCGGAAAGTTTCTTACATTTAATGCTCATAACGATATAGTCGCCTATTACCAAACCGTATACTAATAATATTATAAAAAATACCCCCAGTCACTTGTTCATCCATAATATTTCGCAATTGTTCTGCAAAAGCGATTCTCTTCACTTTCACACACCAATAAAAAGCTCCTGATGCATATACATTGTATTAGCTGAAGCCGGGGTGTCGCTGCATTGCCGACTATTGCAGGACATGAAACCATGTCGGACGCAGTAAATGCGCCTTGGAACCGGTCTATCATACGCACATGCGATATGTGATTCGTAATTTGCTCTATAGTGTGCGATGTATAAGTCGTAGGACGGTGACAACAAATCATTTACACCACTTGACTGGAATATTATTAGAATATTGTGTTCTTGAGCATCGTCTTATTATTATTATTATGTACAGTGTTTTAAGTTGGTCGAAGAAATGAGAAATATATTTGTTGAAATCATCGAAAAAGGTTAATATAAAGTAGGAACCGTTATCAGTAGTGATAATAAATTCGAGAATATATGTATTAAATTATTTATCACGTATGAAATTCATTTTGAAATCTGCTAATTAATGATTGCTTTCCAAAATGCAACGATACATGTTTTCATAAATGACTTCACAAATCTTCGATCTACAGAATCATAATAGTTGTCTTCCAAAAACATTGGGAAAGAAGGTAGAGTATTAATTGGATATTTAGTAAGCATGAACTCGAACTTTTAAGAAAGTATGTCTTATCTACGTAAGGCTACGTATGTATCGCTCAATTTGCTACAGAGTCGAAGATTGATGACCGCTGAAAGCCTAAACAGGAATTCTCTAACGACACTATTAGTTGACTCTCTTCGTTGAGTAATATGTAAAACTTTTCCCTGGCTTTCGATTATTCCGTCGCTAACACACAGCCGATAAATGATTTCTGGCTTGAAGAATGCGTACGATGTCAAATTTTGTAATAGCATCGATCTTATTACTTATAAAACATCTATCAATTTGTTCCCGTTCACGGAATTCCAACTCATTCACGAGACGTAATAATTTATGTTTGAAAGAATGCGTATCGAAGATAAATACCTAATACTCCGTTACACAACATGAGATTTCGAAGATTTTGTTTAAATCTTACGATCGCCCACATTCATTGCTACAATAAATTTTATTAAAAATGTTTTCCTAATCTATATACACAACTTTATAGTATAGTATACACCAACGAGTGTTTTATATAACATTTTATGAATGAGATATACACGAGATCGAGAGAGAAAAAACAGCCTACTCGCACCTCAACGCGCGAAAAAAGGCTAAATTTAACGACACCGTAAACGCTCGATTTTTTCCAAACAAACTCGACATCCGCTCGGGGGATAATATAGTGTGTGAGAAACTTTCAACTGTATGCACCGACGCGGAAAAAGAAACTCGCGCTATACGAGAAAATATATATATATATATATATCGATCTATACACTTCACTCGAGCTCTCGATCATAATCGGATTACCACACCTAATCTCGGGATTGGTTAATCAATATATACAAGGCGCACGCGCGCGTCGATTCGATTGAGCGGTATAAGTGCAGCAGCGCGAGGCTACTTTTTGTGCCTGGATACCGGCCTTCCGCGATTTATAATAATTCCAGAATGGACATGGGCATACGCCACCATGTAATAATGCCCGCACTCTTTGGCGGATATCCGTAACAATTCTCGTTATAGTCTCTAAATATCAATTATTTCAACTTTTTTGTGCCTCCGGAGTTACTTTATTCGCGCGCTCTTATATTCAGATAATGTTTATGTTGCAGGGTACGAATGGAAAATTAATATTAAGTAGCAAATGCGTGTGTATAAATATCGAAGTTTTTTCAATGTATGCTATGGGCCTGTAATTAGAGCTTATCGTACTTTTTGTTGTTTGATAGAATCCGTTCAGGTAATTATATGCTCGATTATACTTTTAACAGATAGAAAATATTAGCTTGTGCATGCATTATAATTATCTTATCGCTGTAAGATTCTAAAGTACCACAATAGAAATAACCCACGCAAAACGATTAAGTTTGCATGAAAGTCATACCAAGTTATTACGTTTATAGAAACGTAATTATTACATTTATTATTACATTTAATTACGTAATTTATTACATTTAAGGATGTGAAGAAACATAGATTTCGACTTTACATCAAATCATTAAATCTCAAAAGAAATGTATGTCTTTCTAAATATAAAAGAATGAAATTCGAAACTCAAAAATGTAGAATTCTCTGATTATAAAATCAAAATTTAGTTAAATTTAAATGTTGTTAAAGCGGTTGGTCACTTCCTTAGAAATATAAGGATTTTTCATGATAAAATATACATCAAAACTTAATAACTCGCAGATTTGACAACTATTATTGGAAGAATTTTATATAAATACTAAATTATTTTGCAAACAGCACAAGTATTCCCTATCAAACAGAAGCCAGAAACATCCTTGCATAAAAAAGTATGTGTAGGTCCTACTTCAAGTCAACTTGGACGCAAAAGATCGAAAATAACGCAGCAGCACTGAAGGTGGATGATAAAATTCAACGAGGCAGTTTCGTAATATAAGAATACGTCAAGAGATAGCAGTTGGGCGAGTATCGGTTATAGAGCCACGGTTGCCTCACACGGGACACGCGTTTCAGGATGCTTCAACATGAAGAGCTAAGCGCCTGAAGTCGGGTGGAGCGATCGTTATGTCACTGTCTAAGCTGGAGCAAGTCAGGAATTCAAATGAGTTGGGGAAAATAAAGCAGGCCAATCGCGCACTGCATCAGATACATGCGCATGAATTACCACAATTCATTTGGATATGAGAATACCTAAGAGGAATGAGTATACTTTTCATTTCAGAGTTGTAGGAGATTATGTTTTCTTCACATTTTTGTTTTTGGCCATAAAATTGGACCAATTACAATCTGATGAAAAGTCTACAGATACTAAATATATTTCATTTCCCTTAAAACTCATTGTGTCCAGATACTAACTACTTTACTTCATTAATTTTAGAAAAAAAAATAGAAATAGACAAACAGGTCAAATAATTCACAGTTAGTTTTAAGGTATCTTAATTCTGAAGGACTTGGGTTTTAAATTAAATTCTATTTGTCAGTCGCAATATAAAGGGACCGTTCATTTAATACGTAAGTTATCGTTTCAGTACATATTCAATAGAACAAGCAAATGGTTTAGCACTTAATTAATCGATTAAGCATTTGTGGAAATTGAATCTTAATTGGTAATTGTCCTCCATCAGTTACGCAACAAACATTGTTACCCTCAATTTTTATGGATAAACAATTAAACGACGTAACAATAATTCATTTCAACAGCCATTGCCTCTTATTATAGTTAATACGTCGCTATACTATAGTCGAGTTTCTTAATGAATAGGGCTCACCTAAAACAAAGCATCACACAGTTCTCACAGAAATAACGCCAAAGTAATTCAAGAAAAGCGCTAAAAGCCCATAAAGCGAACTAGAGCGAAGTATCTATAGATCGGAGATTCATAGATCTATCTCGTCCTCTCTCTCTCTCTCTCTCTCTCGGGGCGGCCCACGATTCATAAATCGCGACTTTACGACTTTCATCGGTCGTAATTGGATCGCGGCCAATGCGCGCACACACACGGACGTTTTCGCCTCCGCGAATTCTTCGCGGAAAAAGAGAGCAGAGAGGCTGAGTGGTCCGACGGAGGCGGGCGACGATGAAATTACGGCCGATGGACGATGATCGGGACTGATGGATTGGGAAAACTCTGGCGGACGGCCCGAGCGATTCGGCGCAGATCTCGGCGAATTGCACCTCTTCCTGGGAGTCGAAATATATCGACTTCGGCTTGAGCCCAATCATCGTTTATCGATGATTTTGGTTTCTTTGCACTTTAGAGTAGGTAAATTTAGGCTGTTATGCACTTTTAGAGAATAGGTGAATTTAGGCTGCAAGCTATTCGGGAATTGAGATGCCTTTTTCAGATAAAATAGTATTTAATTGGTAGTTAAATTAGAATTTTGAAGAGATAATTTATTTGTCCTAACATTAAAATATTGTTTTATCTTCGTTTTCTCATCGGCACAACATCTAGACTAATTAGAAGGTATAATTCTCTTAATTTTTGAGCATCGAAAGGCAGAAACGGTATCGTAATTATTGGCCGGCTATCACTCGCTCATCCAGCACTGCAAGTAAACCAAGGAAGAAGAAGTAGCCCTACAGGGCATATTCTCTGCAGATATTCAAATAAACATACCTGAGTCCGTTTAGCTACATAGCGCTTCCCCATCATTTGCCAGCGAAACTACAGCCGCCCGCGCCCTCGAAGAGTCGTAAAGCAAAGTTTCTCTCTCTGGCTCTGGCGAGAAGCGGAGAATTTTACAAGTGCAGCGACGAGAGGCCCGCGGCTTTTTCCGTATCGCTGGGATATTTACGAAATAATTTTATTCCGGTCTCTCTCTCTCTGTCTGTGCTTGTGTCTCTCTGGCACGTAAAGAAAGCGACTTCACGTACTCTCGCGGCAGCGGCACACCGTTATTTTAGCCAGCGGTGATTTTTGGGCACTTTCAGAGAGAACAGACAACAGCGAGGAAACACACAGAGAGAGAGAGAGAGAGAGAGAGAGAGAGAGAGAGAGAGAGGAGAACGTTATACATGTATATATACGCGGCCTCTTAAAGTACCACACGTTGTTTCAGGGGTATTTTATGGTACCTTTTACTGCATCTCGCGCGAGTAGAATTCTGGCTGCTGCCCGCACAAAAGAAATCAGTGGGACGGTAAAATTTATTTTTAAACAAATCCATGGCTGATTTGCCAGGAAATGAACGAGGTATACACTTGCTGCCTTGACCATTGCGAATTATGTAATTGCGAGTTGTGCGCGAATAGATTGTTGACGAGGAAATGCCCTGGGACTTTATTCTCATTTGTAGAATATGAAAAATGGATAGGAATGTGTATGTAATTATTCGTAAATTTATTTAAATAGCTTCTGAATATACTAGATTTCATTATAGTAAGGTTCAAAATCAAGAATGCAAATAATTAGAAATCACTTTAAATAAGTAATTTATTACATTTCCACATTATCTAAATTCAGAATGAATAAAATTAATCAATATCAGAACTATATTTGTAATTAATTTAATAAGCAAAAGGTGTTTTAATTACGTTCTTATCCGATCATTTAACTTCTCCGAGCCCTCGGTCTTTGACTTCACGAAAAAACAATTATATTTAATTGAATAAAATAATAATAAATTGGCAGATTTTTGTTTTTTAAAATAACCATTTGATCCTAAGCTACTTGTGCATTTATTTTACTGTAACTCATTTCACGTATAAGCCACGTGATAATAATATTTGGTATTTCATTAAATCCATACAAAATTAGCAGAATCTTTTATACGGACTAAATTATATGTAAATTCGTATAGATATATCAGTTTCATATTTTATCTTTATAATTAAATAGCTTTAATTCCACAAAAAATATGTGCAAAAAAATTTGTAAACTGCAGATTTTTAAATACACGAAAGAATTGCAGTTGCAGTAAATGAATAAATATAATATAAGAGATATACGACTCGCATTTTAGATAAAAGTAAAATATTATCGAGTTTGATATTTATTTCAATTAAATTTATAAAGAATAGCGAAATTTATGGGCGCTCAATAGTAACATGCGTATCAGTGTTTAAACTCTATCAAATACTTGAATATTAACAAATACTTCAAGTTCATGTAACTTTTTTTTTTATATTAATCAAAGATATGAAGAAAGACAATTAAATCTTTCTCACAAAATATTAATGTTACACCAAACAACAGACTACGACGCGTTTTAATTTGAGGCTAGAAAATATTAGGACAGCATTTACTTTAAAATAAAATCATTTAATATATATACTCCAAAATATAATGACCAACATGAATGATTAGTTTAAGAATGAATTCAAACGAACATACATAATTTTTTCATAATTTGAATTAAAATATTAATTTACATAAAATATGCTGAACTTTGATGCCATTTAACCAACTAAATCGAGACCAATTTATGGGTATTGTTGTTACTTATATGGAATATTCACAACTTTAGTAGATGGTATATGGAGAAATAGGTTGATGTATGTACACTTTCAAAAATTTAAAAGTGCTAAAACACCAGGAAATTCGAATGTTCGATGAGTTATTCGCATGCAAATTGTATTCATTGACATAAGAGGACAAACCTGTCTTTAATAAACAGCAGTTATAAATATTTGAACCAATCCTTCTCTTTCCTTTTAACATGCATTCGAAACTATACATAAGAATCTATGTTTACATGTAAGAATCCAAATATCAAAACTGAAATTCTAAAAAATTAAAAACTTCAATAATCCCAATTTTATATTCAATATATCCTACATGCAACATAAGATTCCCAGAACACTTGTATCAAAACTTTCGAAAACACACACACACACACACACACA
>UELV01088722.1:3411-16080 GCA_900490015.1 Megastigmus stigmatizans
CACACACACATACACACACACACACACACATACACTCATTCTGTTTAGTTTTATCGACTTACCAAGTTTAATTGGTGTTAAACCAAACGAAAAGGAATTTCATAGCTTTTAAATTTAAGTGGGGTAAAAGTTACAAGCAGTTAAAGGGGATACAGTCGTCTACGGGTTGTATGTTCCTTTAAATGTTTGCTTTAGCGGGGTGTCGAATGATAATTCGCTTTAATCAAGTCGGCTATTGATTCGAATTTAGTTACATTGTCGTTTCATTAAAAAGTTGATTAATTTTTACTGGAAGATAATTAATGTTTCATGCTTGTAGATTCAGATAGAGGATTATGATTGAATAATGAAGAAGTTTTAACTCAATTATTTTACTTTCTATTTAAATGGTAATGACTTAAACAAAATACCTTATTATTCCGTCTACCGTTTAAAATAATAGGTCAAATTTTTTTTTGTAGAAGTAAATCTACAAATATAAATTGGATTTATTTATGTAAAATATATAATTAATTTTTTATATGACAAAAAAGAACATTTTTACAATATCGATTATGATTTTTAAATATATTAGTGAATAGACAAAGTCTAAAAATATAATTTTCTAATATGATTTGAATGAACGAAAAGATTGCCGTTGAACTTATGTAAATAGAGCTATTTACATTATTTACATTTTTTGCATTTTTTACATTTATGAGAAAAAATGTAAATTTAATCCGTCACAAATTTGTGACTATTTAGGATTTACTTTTGACTCGATAAATTCTTCTGTAAAATTCACACATATGAAACGTGAGAAACTGCTTAAGCTAAGGTTAACTTAAAGGACTAAATCTAAATGCAAAATTTAAGATTGGGCTCAATTTGTGGGCAATTTAGTAGCTGTTAGTCCTGCTGTAAAATATAGTCCTTTGTTTATTAAAAGTATAGAAGCTTGTAAATAAGTAGGATTAATTAATGCTAGTGGCAATTGCGATGAAACCTTACATCTAACAGATGAAGTTTATCAGGATCTCGATTGGGGGATTAAACAATTACCATCAGCTATTAATCCTATAAGAAGTAAAAATTATTCGATTAAAATTCTTTCAGATGCATCTGTAACGGGCTGGGGTATATTATTATTATATGTATTACGCAAAAATAAAAACTCCCATGGCTAGTGGAGCGATGAGGAGAACTGTAATCATATCAATTATCTTGAATAAAAAGCTGTTTATTACAGTTTATTATCCGTTGCAAAAAGTCTGCGACCATACGATATATTATTACGTATTGATAATACTACAGCTATTAGCTACATTAATGAAATAGGATTAAATTTCCAAAATTATCCAAATTAAGTAAAAAGATTTGAAAGTAGTGCGAGGAACGAAATCTATTTCTATTTGCGCCCAATATTAAATCCTTGGATAACTTTAGTCGCTGATGAACAATCTCGCGTAAAATCGGACGGTACCGAATGGGCCATTGCTGATTTCGCTTTTAATAATTCCCCACAATTTGCACCATTCGTTATTCATTTATTTGCATCGAGAATCAATAAACGATACAATAAATTCATTTTGTAGCTTCCTGATCCGGAATTTGTGATCGAATTGTTATTTTTACATTGATTTTGCGTATTTTGAGAAAAATGTTTCACGGTCGCAGGGTTTCCATGCTTATAAAAATGCAAATATCTAATCTGATATATTTCAAACACAATAAAAACTTAATTTGATGTCCTTTTAGAAAAAATATGCCCGATGTGGGAAACGCTTAGTTTAGTTGCAGCGAATTAATCCGAAAAGCTTTCACACAGAGAGGAGTGTCCAAATTAGTTATTAACACGATGATCGCTTCATTATCTCCAGCCACATTAAGGCAATATAACAAGCCATTAAGATTGTGGGCGCTTTTCCGACACAACTCTTCAGAATTCAAATCATTACGGTACATTAAATACTTGTAGATCAGCGTTATCATTAATAACTAATAAGGACGTCGGCCATGCTCCAAATATTAAACGTTTCTGTAAAGGAACCGCTAACCTAAAGTCTCAAACGCCGAAGTATGATTGTACTTGGGATCCGCGCATTGTTTTGTTACATTTAAAAAAATTTCATCCTAATAAAGAACTCAATTTCGAAAAATTGTCAAAGAAATTTGTCACACTTTTAGCTTTAATTACTGCTAAACGCGTACAAGCGCTATCAAAAAAGAATATTAATAATACAAAAAATTGAAGAAAATAAGGCAAATAATTGTATTCCTTATAAATTAAAAATCTCTGGCATTAATCAACTGCAAACCATTCTGAAATTTCAGCACCACTATATAGAATTCTCTAGCTTTAAAAATGCTGGGAATGGATCGGGCAACTATCGTTACTACAAATAATTGATTTCTTCGGACAAGAATACTAGTATAATTACGATCGAACTTAACTTACAAGTAAATTCGTTTGATCATACAATACATACGTAATTACATTTTGTGCCTTGAAATATACATCAAATAAATATTAGATGAACAAATATAGAGAATTAAAATATATTGTTTATAATGAAGCATTAAAATATCATAGGGTTATATATTTACGTAACTTGATCCCATAGATCAAAATGGCTTATATATAGTTTGCAATAAACATCATACCAAGTGTTTATTAAAATATTCGTATGTAGCGCAACAATAAAATATTCTCGAACAGAAAACATAGTTTCAGTAAATCTTTATTTAAAGTGAAATAAAACTGAAGGTTAAAGTGTCGCATAATCTTATAATAAGATATGCCGTTACAACAAGTACATCAAAGTGGACCGCGCCAAGTCGTCGAATTCATTTCTCTCGAGCCGCACATATTCTCTCAACTTCGCGAATTTATTTCTTCGCCAAAAGAACAGTCGGAAATGGGCAAAAAGCGAATGGGACTCCTATAGCGCCTCGCTCCTTGAATCGCACATTTTCGGCGGGATTCTCGAAAATTAGTCACCGTGATTGCAGTACAACTTTGCACTGATAAGGCGAGAGTAAGAGAGAGAAAGAGAGAGAGAGAGAGAGAGAGGGAGAGGAGCCGAGAACCAACTCGACGCGCTCCAGCGGAGAGAAATTAATTTCCTCCTTCGACAACTTAATCAAGCGCACAAGCCTTGTACCTTATACATATATATACGTGTACATCGGCGTGAAAAATTATGTGCGCTTTCTTTTTGCTCGGGCGGGAGCAGCGACTTATCGGCAACTTTATTCGTGACGAATACGAGCTACACGATCGGGTGGAATTTAAAAACCATTGATCATCCTGTCGGAGGAAAGTCTGTGTGTGTGTGCGGTATAAGTGGAGTGCAGGCCTCCGGATATCAAATGATCTGTTTGTGTAATGTGAGAATGTCAGGATGCACACACGCCAAATTAGCGGCGAGATTGTAACATTTCGATCGAGGATTTAATTAAAATAATGCGATGTCTTTGTGAAGGAAGGCCAACATGAGGTATTAATCATTGTAAGTTTATTACTGGATGCGACTCTGTCTGGTATAAGGCACGAGACGAATAATATGTTCGATCTTTCGCGTGTCGGTATAATTAAGTGTATCGTTAAAGGAGAAATTTGATAGTGTCCAACGCTATTTTTTTCCTAAATATCTCTATTGTTATGTTTATATGTTTATCATTGAAAATTGTCCCACGTTTTCGATGCATGTGATTCGCAATAACGAAAGTACTTAATAATTACATTTATACTAAGATTAGCGCGGCATTCTTCAGTACGTGCAATGTAATTTTAGTATTGTAAAACTTTTCATAAACCAGCATAACCGTATAGTAATTATAATTACAGCAGCACCATTTTCAGAGCATTAAATATCGCAGGAGCTCGAACGAAAATATTTATCCCAAATCCCACTAATTACGAAAAACAAAAAGACAAAAGTAAAAGCCTTATAATCCAATTGACCGCGTTGGTGCTAATTCACAGCTCGCGGGAGAACTCAGCCGAGAGAGAAGCGTCACCATGCCCCTCCCCCCGCACCCTCCCCCCCCCAACCATCGCTCGCAAATAACTTTTTAATCAATCGCTCGTTCGCCTCTCTCTCTCTCTCTCTCTCTCTCGCTCGCTCGAAAAGCAGCAGTCTACGCCCGTCCGCTCGAGCCGTGTGCCCCATGCACCGCACAGAGAAAACGCAGCACTCGCGCGGACCGACAATAACGACCGTCATTAAACCGAAAAACAGACGAACGGGAGAGCCTCAACAGCACTGGCTCACCGAGGCGAGGCCTTATAGCGAACGAAAAATAAAAGGGAAAAGAGAGAGAGAGAGAGAGAGAACAACGAAGGAACACGAACGAACGCGCAGCACTCGCTATAATCAGCCGACGAAAAATCGATTTACAGAAAGTAAGGCACCAAAGCCGATCGCTCGTTAGCCACGTTCGGAGACCAAAACGAAAAAACGAAAGAAAGCAAGAGAGAGAGAGCGAGAGAGAGAGAGAGAGCTCTACGTCTCTCTCAGTCTCTCCGTCTCGCTGCGAGGTGCGCCCGCCGCGCGAGCGTTCGATAATCCGCGGAGAGAGAGAGAGAGAGAGAGTGAGGAGGAGGAGGAGAAGGGGAGGCAATGGAAACCACGAGCGCAGATTGCAAATTGGTTTCGTCGAAAGGATACCGATCGATCGAGGCGTTTCGCGCTCGCGAGCCGCCGCCGCCGCCGATGCCCGTGGGCTCACGTACTCTATACACGCCGGCCCCTGGCCTCCTCTCTTTTATAACATCCTACACGTATATACATATACATGTATACATATAGATATACCTCGGATGTGCGGCCGCTTCTGCGCGCGCGGCGCGGCACCCGATTGTTCATTTATTATTATACATATGCTAGAGGCTCGCGCAAGCGGTTTCGCTGCGGACTGAAAACTCTCGCGCGGCTATATGCACGGCCGCAATGTAGCCGCTGCAGTGCCTTTTCGCCGCGCCGTTGTTACCAGCTGTTCCAATAACTGTACTAGCGCAGCTCACATTTTTTCCATTATATATATATATATACATTGAAATTCATCTGAACTTTTATAAGAAGGCTTGATTATTTCGATCGAGTGTGCGCGCATTCAGCGAGTATTATACATAATGAAAAGTGCAGAGGGCGAGTTTAGTCTGGACGAGTCTTTCGGTGGCTCGGAGACAAGAAAATGACCGCGACTACGCCTCGACTTCCTCGACCTCCTCGACGTCCTTTTTCCCTTCGACCGTCCTCTTTTTTAATTCCTCTCCCTGTCTTCTCCGTGCACTTTCGGCCTCTTCGCGAAATCGCTTACGGACTTGATGAAAATTGCAGAGGTGGATGGAGAGAGAATTTCGGCTGTTTTGTTCCACGGACTTTGTTGGAGATTAAATGGACTGCGAACGGATAATTAAATAACCTAAATGCTTATACACGGTTTTTCAAAAGTGTGTCTGTGGGAGATGACGTAAAGGATGTAGCACTAACGCTGAAAATATACCTGCGGGAAGGCACAGATACGACATTCTATATTTGAAAAGTATAATACTGCACGAGCTAACTATTTAAAAACTTAATCAACGGTTCGGTTGAACGTTTCGTTATTGTATTTATAAAGATGTTATATCAGTATTTTATCGATAAACTGACTCAGATGTTTTACGTTCGATTGCTCAAGCGAGTAAGTGAAATAATTGGTTATTAATTGTAATAGATAATAACCGATATATAAAAGTTCAATCACCTATACTTGTATTTTAAGTATTGTACAATGAATTTATTAAGTAATACATAGTTTTCTAATTCTGATAAAATATTGATTGATCTATGGCTTTAATCATGATGCGTATGCTAATTAAACGTTGATAGATAAAGTTTGTTTGATGCTTTATTTTAATTAGCTGTACTTACGGCATTTTAGTTAGAGACATAATCAATATCGTCTAAAAGAAATGCTAAAAGATTTAAAAAATGCGTTGCAATCCACAAGTGACGCTAATCTGTACAGCAAGCAACGTTCAACCAGCTAAAATATTCAGTCAATAACCGGTATATAAGCCATGAATTCCATTCAACTCCGCAACTCTATACAGGCTGCAGCCGAGAAAAACACAGCAAAGTGCGAAACTTTTCCCCGAGCACGAAAAATTATAAGATGGGTGAAAATGCTGCGAGAGGCGCGTATAATCCTCAGCAGCAGAATTTATATACGCAAACGCGTGGATTCCGCAGCTCCGAAAGAGAGAATACAATAATGGTAGACAGAGGGAGAGAGAGAGAGAGAGTGAGAGTGTGTGCATTGTGTGTGCGAGAGAGAGAAAGAGAGCGATTATATATATATTCGTATTCGAGCGGTTCGATATAAACCGCCCACTCGGTATATATACCTTGGTAAGTCTGACGAACGAGATGGAGCGAGACAGAGAGGACCAGAGAGAAAGAGAGCGAGGTGCGACGCGACGGAGGCAATCGAATTAATGCCAGCCTACAAAATGAAGTCGGTGTGTATCCCCGTTGAGACGCGCTGCAGCACAGGCCAACCGCTCGCTGCTCCGATAATTACTGGAAAGTGCGCGCTCTTGGTCCTCGTCGCTGACAACCAAGAGAGAGAGAGAGAGAGAGAGAGAAAGAGAACCTGCAGACACGATCACGATCACCGTGACGCTATATGCGTCCTCTCCGGCGAATTGTCACTTTATTTTTTTTCCTCCCTTTTGGTGCGACAGAATGTTCTAATATAGATTATTTTCGTAATTGTCTAGAAATATTTATCAGCCGCGCAAACGTGGTAGTTCTTTTTAATGAATAAAGCAATATTATCGGGACCGGTAGATATAATTGATTTTTACGTGGAGTTTTATCGTTGCGTGTGATCATCTAGTCGTACCGGCAAAAGTCCAATTTCTCGCAAGTGAATTTTCACTTGGCTCGTAGGTAATGTGTATGTGTACACTGCAGAAGTTGCCAGCGGTATATTCAAAACTTCGACTTCGTATATATATAATACAGTTTTGAAAGTCAAGACTTGACTTTCACTTCGATTAACGCGAGCTTGCACTGTCGATGCTTCGTCGATTCGCGAGTTTCTTTTAAGATAATAAGCTTTCAAAACTATTAGAGCTAGATTTAAGATTGTAACAAACTTTTCTTTTATAACAGTGGCAATATAGGTACATTTTGTTTTGATCAAAGTAAACGGCCGTATAAGCTTATTGATGTTTGTATCGTATCACATCCGACGTGGGTATAAGAGTGAACGATATTTAGGAGATGTGGGACAAATGAGTCTGCTTTTTTTTTGTTTCATTCGTTGCGCAGCCAAATTTTAACGAGCACGCAATAACGCGTTTCTCGCTGATTTATGGCAATCGCGATGGCGCTACAGCTCGAGCTACACAGTATTAGGCAAGTATACAAGCGGCTTGTGCGTAAAGATTTAATCCATCAAGATGAGATCGAAAGAAATAACGTCGTTCCGTCAGGTTTGTTTACTTAAATCACAAATGTCGCTATAGCTACGTATACACGTGATTATATTCGTATACACACACAGAGGCGCAAACTCTTTTTTAAGCAGCTTTATAATAATCAGCTTGGATTATCAGCTCGCGCTTTGGAAGCACAACATTCGCCATGACTGCATATATATATATATACGCGCGAGAATAGGCAATATTACAAAAACGAATGCGACATCAGTTGCGATATCGAAAAGAACTTTTCTACGAAATGGTTAGACCAGTACTGCTCGTATACCTGTGAATGAATAAAAAAAAAAACTTAAAGAAAAACCCTTAACCTGGTTTCCAGGAATCGTCATTGCATACAGGTATCAAACCGCGCGTGAGATATTTCATCTTCGCCTAATCCCTAGAACGAGTGAAAAAACGGGGCGTCCAGTTTCAATCCATGGTCGTACACAAAAAAAAAATATGCGCAAAATCAATTAGACGCGGCAACGTAAAAAACAAAAAAGAGAGAGAGAGAGCGAGTGGGCGAGAGAAGCGGCTGCACGGGGATAAAACTGCGCGAAAAAAAAAGTATCAACGCGCGCGCAGAGGAGAGAAAGGGGCATTCGAAACGATTAGAGAGAGTCGGTGCCGCTAGCGCGAGTCGAGTTTTCCACTCGTTTTAGTCGAATTGACGAGTCTAATTGGTCGCTCTACGCGTGCGCGCGCGAGCACGGCTCGTTTCAAAGCTTCTCTGATGCCGCTGGTGACAAATGCTACGGGTCGAGGCCTTTTACGCGAGCTTTTCTATCTCTCTCTCTCTTTCTGTGTGTGTGTGTGTGTGTGTGTGTGTGTGTGTGCGCGCGTACGGGTTTTATAATCCGTCCACGCATTCAAGCGGAGAGAGAGAGAGGCGGCATCGTCGTCGTCTCCCGTCCCCAGCTTATATTCGCGAGCGAGCTAAATCACCGGCCAGACGCTCACGTGCTGTGTATGCATGGTATAGAGAGAAGAGAGACGAACGAGGGAGAACAAGAGAAGGGAATAAAGTCGTCGAGAGAGAGAGAGAGAAATTGAAGATGTAACGCGCGCCATTTGAAAATTAATCAAGTTCAAAATCAATGGGATAAATTAAATTAACTTTGCAGCTTACGGTATGCAAATGAGTCCGTAAATCGCGAACTGTAACGACTAATCATCGTTCAATTTCGGATTATTGAGCATGAGAGAGCGCGTTTTAGGATTTTCTAGGTGACTGTCATTTTTATGCAATGCTTTAAAAGTAGAAGAATCTACATTACGAGTTTATCAGCACAAAATTTCGACGCATAACTATTTCAAGATAATTACAGTGGATGTCCGTAAATAGATAACACCACTTTGAAGGGTAAATTAAAAAAAAAAGTGCATTTAGTTATTAATCAGAAAGGGAAAGAGGGAAATTAAGAATGTGGCACTGTATGAAAGAGGAAAGGGAGAGAAAGAGAGAGAATGAATAACAAGTGACTACCGGTATTCTGCGTTTAACGACGCCTCGCGTAACAACCCTTTCCCTCCCAAAACTATATATGTATATACTGGTGTATTCAAGAGCGAGAAAGAGAGAGAGAGAGCGAGAGCATCGAATGCATTTTATTTTTTATTTTTTTTTAATACGCGCACTTTTCGTCTGCGATTTATATTTATCGTGAAAACCATCCGTTGGAACATGACGCAACAAAAGGATTATTTCCCCTTTTGTTTGCGAATTTTTCAAGATTACTTTTACAGATTTTCTTTTTTTTTTTTGACATAGCAGAAATTTTCGATGGTGGAGTAAAGTGAGATTACGTTATCCGCTTATATAGTTGACGACAATAACGTTTTACGCTGAATAATTACAGGTGAACGCGAAGACAAGCATTTTAAGTATATGTAACTATATTGAGCGAACACCTAATAAAAGATTTAAGACAAATTAAAGTTTAACCTATTAAATATTTCGGTGTGCTTCATTAGCATAGAAGCTACACGTCACTAATCCGCGATTCGTCCACGTATATGTATATTGCAAAACGCACGTATGTAATATATCTTGAGTTCATTCATTCGCATTAACGCGGATAGTTACAGAGAGACCGACTGAAACGTATGGGTGTGTATGTATATAGCTCTACATGGAAGAACGTTACGAGAGGCCCTCGCGCGAATCCCGGCTCACATATTATATATAATACAACTCGATGACCATGCATATAATGAGTTGCGACATTTTTTCGCGCATTTTATATAACTGCGCCTCTATTTCAATGCCGCGCTCTCTCGAAACGAGAGGAGCGACCAAAAAAAAAAGACAGACCAACAGGCCGGCAGAGCTGAAATCCCTCCTATACGCCCGCCCGAATTCCCAAAACTCTTTCGCGCTCAATTAAGGTAAAAGTGACAAAAAAAAAGAGCACAGTGCAATATATACAGAGATCCTCGCGAGAGCGCGGGGCTGTAGTACATATAGGCAAAAGAATCTGCGTAGGACTGCCTCTCAGCGATATATATACCGCTATATGGAGCGACGCGAAAGACAGACAGCGTCGAAACCAAAAAAAGAAACCCGTGAGTATATAGAAGAACAAAAAAAGCGCGATGGCGAGGTGAAAAAAGAAAGAAAAAAAACGAGCCGCCTCGAGTCTCGCGACTACATAACATTTCGCAAAAGCGCGGCCAATGGCGCAACTATATATACACACACCGCGACGAAGCCACAGTCGCGCACGCACACATACACACATCGGGAGCTAAAAAGAAAAAAGGCGAGTAGAGAGAGAATAACGAAGCAGCAGCAGTGGTGCGCGGTTATCCGCAACGGTGGCGGCGGCGGCGGTGCATGCACAAATAAAACGCGGCACGGCTGACGTCTTCGACGCGATCGCGAGTTTCACGCGCGCACAGCGGCCAGCGGGTCGTGACCGGAAGCGACGTTCGAACCGGAAGTGGACGATTTCGCGCGCGACGCAGTAACCTCTCTCCCTCTCTTTTTAACGGGATTGCGACGACGAGCGGTCACACGCTATCGAGAGGTCCCCCTTTTATATATTCGCGCGCTTACGCGTACGTCTCTCTCTCTGACTCTTTCTGTACGCAGCTCGAGCTCGCCTCGTTCATTTATTTGATATAAAACGTATACGTATCGGTCGTTGCGGAGATCGGATGAGACGAAGGAATTTGCATCGGACGACCTACTCTATGTACCGCGCGTGGATTTTCATGCCCGATGGAAGTGGATATTGTAATCGTTTGGAGGTCGCGCGTCGAGGGATAATCCATATTTAATGTGGAATTGATTTGTGCAAGAGCCGAGCTGCGCTTTATATGTATTGCTTACATGATGTGTGGGGAAATCTTGGCTATATCCTTTGACCTTGTTTTAATGGATATACGATATAGTTTGCGAAGGAAGTTGGTTTTCTGCTGTACTTGCGCTCATGTGTTGGTTATAGGCTAATAGAACAAATGAAAACGTCCACTTGTTCAACAGGAACATTAAAGTTAAATTTTGCATAATAATTGCTCTACATAATTACCAATTGAATTGTCGACTTTCCTTTTGCATATAAGTTGTTTAAATACAGAAGCAAGTTTTCTCTCTATATAATAAGACTTGATAAGCTACACAGCATCTTAAGCGTCATATAGAAGTCGAAAATGATCTGCAATGGGCTCTTTCACTCTCGAAGCTGTCAGCAATGTCAGACGCGTCGAACTTTTTCGTGGTGCCTCTCGCACACAATTCTTTCTCTCGAGTTTCCGCGACTCGTTCGCGAGTTATTTCGGGTTTCGCTAGCGGCGATTTGGTATTAGTCGCGATATCTGCGGTCGTCCACTGTATATACATACACGCGCGCGCTCAACACTTTTTCCCGTTACGTTACGCAAGATTCGAGACAGTAGAGACGTCGTCGATCGCTCGCGCGACACTTTCTGCGCCTCGTTAAACAGTTGAACCGATCGGCTATTGCTTCCTCTTACAGCTTTGCCGATGATAAGAAAAATTAAAGCAATCTAGCTTTATTTTTCTTATACCAGTCAAGGTATCCAAATACATCAAAGCCTCTAATCCCAAGAAGAAGAAGAAGAAGAAGAAGAAGAAGAAGAAGTAAAACTGCAGTAGATCTAGATTCCCGATATCAGACGTGCATCGGACTACGCACTTCTCACACGGTGTATCGTCAGGCATTTAAAGAGGCAATTTACAGTAAGGAAAGCTCAATCAATCAAGGCTCTCGGATCATCATCGAGTCACTCTCGTCTCGTACTTAAACGATAGCCTCCCGGAATTTTTCTGAATATGACACGGTGCAATACTCATCTCTCGTTTTCCTCGCAATCAACGCCTAATCTCTACCTATCGACAATCTTCGCTCCCTGCCAGGCAAAAAAAAGCTAAAAAAAATCATCTCGAACCAACTGACGCCGGTGCTACCTCTAAAAGTCGTCCATCTAAAATCCGCGTCTTACACATACACACACGTAGAGATAGAGAGAGAGAGAGTGAAGTCACAGTCCTTGGCTTTTCTGTAGAAGTAAAAGACGACTACGTCGCTCGGAGAGAGCGAACGAAGGAAGTATATAAGGAAGGAACGAGCGAGCGGGAAAAAGCCGAAGCGGAAATTCCAAGGCAAAATTGGCCTCTCTCTCTCTCTCTCTCTCCTCTCCAGGGCGAGCAGCAGCAGTGGCAGCAGCAGCAGCAGCAGCTATATACGCGCGTAGCACACTGCGACAAACTCCCAAGAGGCTCTCTCGCGCTCGGGCGCGTCTAATCCTCCAATTTGGCCTCGTCCCTTGCTCTCTCTCTCTCTCTCTCTCTCTCTCTCTCTCTCTCTCTCTCTCTCTCTCTCTCTCCCGTCAGCCTGCTGCTGCTGCTGCTGCTGCTGCCGGCAATGTCGCGTCCCCGTCGCCTCGTCGATACCCACATCCACACACACACACACACACACAGAGAGAGAGAGAGAGAGAGAGCCAAATTCGCCGAGGGAGAGAGACGGAGAGAAATGGGCCAGGCACCGGCAGTGCCGCGCGCGCAAGAGAACGCCAGCCATCAGACGTTGTTAAGCCCTCGCCCTCGTCCGCCGCCATCTCCCCCCCCCCCTGTCCTATACACACATACACGTCTATATCTATACCTTCGCCCACGATGCGTGTATGTGTGTGTGTGTGTGAGTGTGCAAGCAAGAGCGAGCGAGAGAGAGAGAGAGAGA
>UELV01088725.1:0-15288 GCA_900490015.1 Megastigmus stigmatizans
GTTTCCGATCAAATAACCAAAAGAGAAGAGATTTAAATTGTTTAACTTCATAATAACATTACCTGATTTATAGATAAACAAATGTTTTTATAAAAAATTAATAAATGAAAGTAATTTTTTTATAATATACCTTTAGGTATCGATATTCTTTGAGTAAAATTTTTGCTGCTTAATTTCCCATTGCTGGTATCATCTGCTACATCTTTTTCTTTTTTAATGATAAGGTGCTCGTGCATATGTCTTGAGAAATGTGTTTTGTATTTAGTATAATAAGTGCAAATACTGCAACTAAAACGATGATCCGTCTTACAATACCTCTCGTGTTTTAGTAGGCCGATCGATGACTTAAAGCCTTTACCACATTTAGAGCAAATTTTATAATCCCTTGGATTAATGTCTAAGTGTTTGATTACCGTGTGACACGAAAAGTTATATTTTTTAGTTGTTTCGAAGTCGCAGTGTTCACATTTGAAAATGTATCCAGGATAACATACATACTTGACGTGTTCGTAAATTTTGCGGTAGTTCTCATATTTCTTTTTGCATTTTGTGCACTCAAAGTAAAATAAGGTTTTGCATTTGGGGCAATGCTTTATCTTTCTGTGCTCTTCTGAAGTATAAATTTTATCACATTTTATACAGCAACGATTGTAATGGTTCCCTTCACCTGTAAATCATAATTTATAATAGAATATTTGATAAAAACTTTGACGATTCAGCAACTGGAAACTCGCGGAATGGCACATAATATTTAAAGGTGTTAACTCTCCTGCGCAAAAGGGTTAAGAATACGAAAACTTCTAATGACGACTACTTAATAACTGTAGCTTTTTATGAAAAAGAAAATGTTATAATCTAATTCTTTGCGCTTTTGAGCAAGCTTGTTTAAAGTTTATAAAAATCGATATATTGTATGGAAAGCAAGCTTACAAATCTTGTTCGATTTTACAACCGCTGGTATTTCAGTTTCAATTACTTTGTTTGAATCATCTGTAACAAATAATTAATACAGTAGTGTTGTTTTTATATACAATATTATCTGATATTTTTTAATTTATCCATTGTTTAATTATTATAACATGTAGGAAATTTTACCATCAAAAACTCACCAACATTTTTAATTTCGTTTTCCGTTTTGTTGATAGATTTTGAATTTCCACTATTTTTCTTTTTGACAATCGACAATTTCGATATACTTATTGAGTTAGACTCAGTATTTTTAATAATATTTTGCTTTTCAGTATTATTGTTTGTTAAGTAATCATTCACATTGATTCTTTGTAAAATAACTTTAACATGGGATAATTTCGTAAGATCTGCTGTAGCTTTGATACGTTCCAAAACAATTGAATGATGTAAAAAGTGTTACAATTAAAATATTTCATATATTAGATGTATGTACATATGTAATAATCTAGAATTATTATTTACATAATAATATGAATGATTTTGATAGAGTATAGTTAAACTTACTCTTCCTTGTTTTTATGAGCTTTGACGAATTGCTTAATTTAGTGGTGTAATTTAACAAATTTGTTTGTTTTTGTGACATTTGGCTTTCTTCAGTATTCTTAAGTAAAGTCTTTGATTCGTTAGTTTTTTTGCGTTTCGGGGACAATCCTGTGTGACTTGAATCATCTTCAAAAAAAGAAATGGTAAATAGAAAACGCAATATCATATCTATTTCAATACAGAAACACTATCAATCTTACTTTGGATAGCTTCAATAAATTTCCTTTTTTTGAATTTATTCCTTGTTACTTCTAACTTATTACCATAACGTATTTCTACATCATTGTTCTCGTAATAGAATTCATGTTCTTTTTCTACAAAATTATCACTTTTGAATAAGACTAAGAGTTATTAGTTAGTAAAAATTGTAGTGAAAGAGCTTGAAAATCGCACTTGATAAATCTTAACTATCGAATCCTAAAAATTATTATTCAGTAATTACTTTAGTAGTAATTATTTTTCATTCCATAAAAAAATGATTAAGATGAATTTTGAAATTTTTGAAGTGCAATAGTTCATGAGATATAAAAGAATACATAAACCCACACGCATCCACCAAAAAAGTTTCTAAACAATAGTCAGTATTTGTTTAAATGATCTTAAAAATGTTTATAAGTATTATATTAATTTTTTTTTAATCGATACAAATCTTTCTCTCTCTGAGGATGCAAAAAATACGTACAATTTATTTTTTGATTTACTTTATTCTTAAAAATTTTAATGGAATACCTGATTTGATAATTGTCATTAGTGGTTTTGGAATGGATTTATCATCGATAGAATCATTTTTATTTTGAAGACTGTACATAATATTTTGATATAATCTGCCACTTTCATTGGTCATTTTTCCTTCTACATTTTCATCATTATTAAAAGTATTGACTCCGTTTAGGTCTGTAATTACACAAGTATTGTTTAAATAGAAGAAAACTTTAAAGAGAGAATAAAAAATTGTTACTAATATACTAAAACCATTAAGGTAATTTGACGCCACATATTCCTCGTCGATAACTTCTATAAGAAGCAAAAGATTTAATCATTGCAACTGCTTAATATAAGTACTTTTTACATGTATGATTATATCGGATTACATACCATCTTTTATTGAAATACTATGATTCATACTATTAAATACATCTTCCATGGAACTATTCTGTTCCAGTTCATCTATAATTTCAACGTAATGTACAAATTAAACGATTAAGCTACTATATTTGTAGTTTGGTATTATGAATGTACGAACCAAAACCAGTACGGGAATCTGCCGTTGAAAGTTTCTCATCGTTAACTTCTGCAAAAATAAAATATTGAATCAAATGTAATTGAAAAATATAAATACTCGTTAAATGTCGTAGATTACAAACCTCGTTTTACAAATATACTTCTTGTATCTACATTTCTAACTACATTTTTAGCGAAACTATTTGATTGCCATTCAGCTGCAAATCCAAAATAATACACAAACTAATCTATCAAACTATGATATTTGTCTTTTATCATGAATATACGAACCATCAAAATCTCCACAAGTATTCGATTCTAATTTGAACCCTTCATAAATATAGATATTATTTTCTGTAATATATGTAAAATATTAATTTTAATTTCAAATCAGTTTTCATTTTTATATTATTTCTAATTCTACGAACCTGGACCATCGGATACATTTGGCTCTTGCTTAATTTGAATCGGCGGCATTGAATAGGAATTGTTATCTGCAACATTGCAAATTAATTTTATAGAACTTTAAACTGGTTTTATGGATTTTTTTTCAGTATTTGTTTTACCCGTTAATGAATATTCCATCGTCACACTTTTCGGCACTGTTCTAATATGAATTTGATTGCACGATTAAAATGAGAATGAATTTAAATTTCTGCAGAGCTTGAAAACTGCCAAGTAACCTTGTGTATTTACAAAGACATATATTTCAGTTGATGTTAAATTTGTGAAACTTACGTATCTAAATAGTGTATATTTCTGAGAAACGAGCAGACCGAAGCAAGTCGCGGCAAAGTAAATGACACAATTTCAGCTGATATATTTCGATATTAGAATTTGAACTGCTGCATATTTTTATATATTTTACACTACAATTTTAAAAGTAAATTCATGTAAAACAGATTCTTTTTAATAAGTGATTTTACTTGTGACTTTTTATTAAATTATTTTTTTAAATATTGAAAGTATTATTAGGTATTATTATAATGTGTTGTTCGAACATATAGAATAGTGTTTTGCTCATTTGAGATTCGCGTTTTACAGGATTTATTCATAAGGTAAAGCAGAACTTTTCTAAGGTAAACAATCGTTTATTTCCAGTAGTCCAGCATCACCTGCCATTACAGGTGCGATATAAAACTACACTGTTCATCAACTCACCATATACCAAACACGCGTTCCTCGTATTTGTTCTGCATTCACCGTCATTACAAGTGCTGCCTATAAAAAGTGAGCATGAGCAAACGTTATAAGTAATTACGTAAATCTTGCACAACTTCCATACCATGTAAATCATGATCTTAAATCGAATACAGTTTGAACTCTCAAGCAAGATCTCTCATATTCTCCATAACTCTATAGACCCTCGAAAGTTTGAATTCGCCTGCCGGCCTGTATGTACGTGCCAGCAGTTCTGATAAATAATGCAAACTTACTCTTCTCGAGTGCTCTTTTTCCGCTCCCTTACATCTACACACACGCGCAGAAACAGAGCAAAAAAAAATCTGTATAGAGCGAAAGGGAAGAGAGAAACTGCACGAGGCCAGGCTCATTCGGGATGCGTTGCATCTGCATTTTCATGACTCGCGTTTCGAGTGGCAAACGGCAGAATCTTCGGGTGCAATGATGTGGCGAAGGGGAAGGAGGACGGGGTGTCGGGGAGAGGCTTGTTTGTCGAATGTTACGCGTCTTTTGTTATATCCACGCAGTATATACGATTTCTGTATTTTTTAGTCGCGAAAAATGCCAATTGCGCACCGATCATAATGTACCTTTCTTCCCTCGAGATGGAGACATTAGCATACTGATTTCAGGAGAAAGGGACTAAATCGTATTTTTCTCATTGCGTTGAAAACGAAAAATAAAAAATTTCAACAGTTCAATCTTTTGCACAGCTTTAACAAAAACAAAAACTGTATATATATATATAAAGAAATAAAAATAGTTGCGAGAGTAATCGTTCATCATTTTCGTCCATTCCATTTCCTTGTTTTGTCCGATATATACCCTGCGCAATATTATTGCTAAAACAAACGCCCTATACAGTCCCGATACCTGTGCTTTTTTTTCAAACGTCAGCCTGTCAATTCTTGAACAAATAGCCTCGACCTTCCTGTATACACGCGTTGGTGCGTCCTAACGCGCATATGTTTCAATTAGCGATCGTTGTTAATTACAGCTCGAACGCGTATTGTAGTCATTGAAGGAAGAACGTAATTATACCAAGGAGCCTTTTGTACGAAGAAAAGATGAATTTGTTACAATTTGTGATTTGGCGATTTCAAAAAAGGTATTGGTTTCTATAATATTGCAATGAAACTGCGAAATAGATTTCTATAAGGAATCTCTTAAATAATTAATTGCTCCGAATAAATGAGGCACTCATTATTTATCTACTTAATTTTGAAAGTAGTTTAGTTTTCGTTCAAAAATAGTAGAATTGTATGTAGATATCTGATTTCATAGATAAATACATACCACGAATATTTCAATCTTAGTGAATAACAAATCAAAAATAGAATAACCCTACATTGTACACGCAGTTCGCACTTACTCCAAATCCGACATTCGATATTTAGCGCGGGTCTAAGAATCAAGACGATTATGCATTATAATGGTCGGCACCCAAGCAGCCACACGAGCCAAAAGGCCAGGGCTTGCGCGCGCGCAAAGTAATCGTAGCTCAAAGGTGCAAACACGACGTGCCTCGCAGGTTCGGTTACACAGCCCCAATATATACATAGCGAAGATGGCTGTCGAAGGATGCGACAGTGTACAGGGTAAATTTCTAATCCATATTGGCCAGACGTGTAACGCCGGGGCTTATCACGTATCCACTCGCCCATTTGCACAATAATGGCGCAATTCTGGCTCGCGCGCGACCAGCACCTCCACACGTGCGTGTGTGACGAGGACGAGATGTGTGTGTGTGTGTGTGTGTGTGTGTGTGCAGCCCCGATAAACACGGCATAACCGGGACTGGTATACTGCTGTTGCTGCTGCTGCTGCACGACGCGTATAGACGTGCACATGCTGTGTATATGTGCGAGAGAGTTCCGAGAACAATTTCATTTTGCGGCGAGCGCGAATCGCTTTAGACGAGCGAAATTAGGCACTTTATGCCGCGTGGACTTTGATGTCTCTATGCGAACCTCGCATACTCTCTCTCTCTCTCTCTCACTCTCTCACTCTCTCACTCTCTTTGGCTTATTAATTTTTCGTCTACACGAGCGTACGCTTCTGACGGTATGTTTTAGTTTTCATTAATGCGATGCATATACATGGAGCGGCTGCATGGGTATTGTGGTCCTGATGCGTAGTGGTTTTTAATGAAAAAGAAATTATTTGTACGCGATTAACGTATATAATGAATCGCTTTGATGGCAGTTAATTATTTAAAAAAAAACGCTAATTGAGGTAAAATGATTTTTCTCGTTATTCGGCTTTAACGAATTCCGAATGGTAGGAAGCTCGAGCAGAATATAAATGTGTAGGTAGATCTTTTATTGTCGATATTGTTGAGCTGTGACGCACTTTCTATAAATGGCATCACGATATTTCTACTGAGCCTAAACTGCACTTGTTAAGATTTTTATAGTAATTTTAAATTACGTCAGAAAGAATTGTTTGTAGGCGAGATATTAATCTGATATGATTTTATTTGTATCTATAAATTTAGTCTAAATACTAGCTATACTTGATATAAGTAAGGCTTTTTTATTTTCTATTCAATGCATTGTCAAAGTGTAAAATTTTTTGCATAAATTTAAGAAAAATATTGGCAAGAGAACTGAACGTGTTAATTTGAACAGATTTTCGAAATAATATAAAAACTGCTTTTGTCGTTACCTAAAATATCAATCTTCTGAAATAAACTTTCAGCTATTAAAAAAGTTTTCGAGAATTTCGAAATTGTTTTTATTTGAATATTATTAAAAACTGATTGTCGTATATTTTATTGTCAGAGTAAGTATGTCAGTGTACTGCCAGGGGATAAATCATCCAAAAATAGATATACTTAATAAATACGAGCAACCAAACACGGACATCGATATATAAAGCCGTTCGTCGAATGCAACCAAATTATTCAAAGGTATACAAGCAAACCTCTACTTTAATAATCGATCCACGACTCACGACCAGAACTTTTTATATTTCAATTCGATGCGCATAAAGACGCGTATATAAAGCAGCAGTCGCGATACGCTTAGAAAAGTGCCTCTTTAAAGCGCGATATCGCGGCGTTAAGGGGCTGACGAGGGGGAGGGCAGGAGGATCAAAGTTATCCATTAGTATAATCGCCGTTCCGCATCGCGGGCTATTAACCGATACCCAAACTCGGCCCGATAATCCCTCGCACTGCGCGAGCGGCCTCATCATCAGAAATATCGAGTGAGACCTGCGCACGAAACGAGCGAGGAAACGATCCTGTCCTCGCCCATTATCAGTGCTGCACCTGTTCTTCTTCCTCCTCTTTTTTTTTTGGGAGTTACCGCTGCATATACCTAGTTGAGGTCGACCGAGGTGAAGTCGTTTCGGACTTCGTGCATCGCTTTCGACGAAGTTAATGTGTATTCTATGTGCGGCGGGTTAATTGTAATGATTTGATTCGATGAATTATTTAACAGGGCGAAAGTTCGACTGCACGAGTTCGATTGACTATTTTGATCGGAAGTTAGTGTACTTTGCTGACGATTGATTGGTTGATATTTTATAGTATATACGATGTGTGATCTTTGGCCTTTATTAATATGTGCAGTCGTTTATATAGTTGTATTGCAAAAGTGTGCATAAGATGGCGTGGACAATATTATGAAAATAATTTTTGTATGGCATTCGTTGCAAGTTCTTTCGATTTTTAGTTACATTCTGGAACTGAAAATTCAGTTTTAGGTTAACTGATCGAATAAAAAATGTGAAATTGATTTTTTTTTACTCGAAGCGTAATTGGATTTTCAATTTCATACGCTGAAAAAAAATCAAGCACATTTGAACGACGTTTTTAAAAGAACTTTTAACAATGTATTTTTATTGAAATTAAAATTTTATATTAAATAAAAATTTAATTTTCGAAGCCACCGTATATTTTTAACAAAAATTATTTAAAGTAATAAGCTCAAATTTAAATTTGAAAATTTTATATTAAATCTTGGGACACTTTGATGTACCACTTTGGAGTTGGCTTTGATAGGCAGGTCGCAGTAGGGTAAAATTATATGTTTAATGAAATTAAACTATTTTTTTAATTAAAATATTAAAATTTCCTAATCGTACCGCGGTACCAGTTCAAATATATTTTTGAATTTAAACTTTGTCCATTAAGTTTTGCTTGCCATTAAAACTTATATACTTCATTGTGCTTTTATTTTGTCTTGTATAACGCTCCCATGACTTTTGAATCAAGAAAAATGCAAATTTAGAATCCAACGTCTAAAGTACGTCGCTATATACCACAATGAATTTCCAGCCACGCTTTAACAAGTAGCGCCGAATCCTCGGGCATTTTTCTCGCATCGAAAGTGCCTGCAGCAGTCGCCAACCATTCGATTATATACAATAACGAACCCGCGTCTCCTCGCATCCTCTCTCACTGCACACGTGCTCATGTAATGCACGCACACTAACACACACACACACTTGCGCAGGCGAATGGAACGCGGAACACCGAGACGGAACTAGTCGGGGGTGCGGGGAATGCCGCTGCTTCTTCGTGCGCGCGCGTTTAAATTCTCGCGGAATGCCAAAGGGGGGAGAGCAGTAGGAGGAGGGACACCTCGCGCAATCGCCATTGGATTCCTTCGTTGTCTTATTATTTAGCATGTGGTCCATTATGGGCAGATAAGGCCCCCTGCCCCGGAGATTCCCGGAATTCCCGGGAAATTTTAGGGAATCACGGAGGAGGAAGTGTACGTTGCTGCTGCTGCTGCTGCTGCTGCTGCTTGGCCTTTGTGCCGGATAAAGAGTCGAGAACTGCAGCTGAGGCCGTATTGTTTTGTCGCTGTTAGAAGGGATACCTTTGAGAGTCGGCCTATTGTGGTATTTATATGGCTTTGAGGTGAACCGGATGGGTTGCGATTCGGAGAGGGAAAAACTACTTTGATTGTTTTGGCGATTGATTTTATTCTTGGGATATGTTGTAAAACTATTTCTAAAGCGTAAATATGCAGCTTTTCTAAAAAATATAAATAAGAATTTAAAAAAAAAAAAATTTAAAAAAAATATCGAATATAAAATATTAAAGTGTTGTATGAAATTTGAATTGATTGTGTTTCGAGATCGGTTTTGTTCTGATAATTCATTTGTTCATATCTCAACACTCCTACGTAACAATAAGCATAATTCTTATTGCTTTTAATAATTGTTAATAAAAATTAATTAACGCGATCGCCTATTCGTACAACAAGAGCTTTAATATTCTAATCTGTATATTTCAAATGACAATTGATATGCATCTCTAAATTGAAAGAATAACGGAAAATCGATTGCTCGCATATGTGTGTGTATATGTATACGTAGGATTGGATCCCCTGTGGCCCTTCCGCGATGCACATATAAAAGTGTACTCGAGGGTTCGCCAAAAAACCACGCCGCTCTACACATACATAATCAGGTTTATGCACGCGCACATGCTGCCCCGTATATATACACCACACATGGCAAGCGCCCCGATGGCAGCGATAAAGAGCCCATCTGAAAAGAGAGAAAGGAAAAAAGTGTAGTTCTGCGTCTCTGTGTGTGTGTATGTGTGTGTGCATTTATACATGTATATATAGGGCACGTATCGAATTGGAGAGAGTGAGAGAGCATCGGTCGGATTAAGCCGACTCTATCGCGCAGCGACCCTCCAATCGTTATATAGACGGCGGTTCGCCAAGTGCGCGACAATGCCGCAGACGTAGATTCGAGTATATGGCGCATGAAAGAGACAGCGCTTGAAAGAGATGGACAGATTTTGTTTTGATATCCACCGTTTTTTTTTGTGAACCCGATGCGGCCATATGCAGTGTTGGACTGGTAATTTGTCTAAGGTTACTTTACATATTTAGATTTATGGGCGCAGCTTGCTCGATGGGACTTTTCTAATCGTTAAACTAGTGGAACGAGTTTGATATACGAAGAACTTTGCTTTTCCTGGCTTTTCCTTTCTTTGAACAAATAAAGAGTAGATACAAAAATATTGAATATAAATCTACCAATAAAACGACGGTTTGTGATCAAACGTGTATAATAACTGGTGAAAAATAACTATAGTTATTTACCATTAATTTTATATCAATTATAAATTATTTTTATTCATCTTTTTAACATTAATTACTCGATTTTTGGTCTTAATTCTTTACAGTATATTATAGAACAATCTAATACAATCTAAGAAGAAACCTCGTGTTTATCAAAATATCATTCTCTGATCTTCGCAGTAGTTTCTTAATAGTAGATATAATATATCGTATTCAGAATTTGTGACATCATTCAAAGCTGCTGAATACACGTCTAGTTCTCCGAATTAAAAACGCTTCTCCTCGAACTGTAATCGTATGACAGTTTTGATGGATGGTCTTCGGGATGGAAAATTTTCACTCAATAAACGTATCCTCCTTTTCATGGCACTCCCAGTATACGATGCACGGGATCAACTCAAATATTTTGAGAAATTTTCGTGCGAATTTAAAGTATAATAAGGCTTTATAAAATGATAAATTTATGCGAAATTTCTATCGACGTACTGTGCATTTATTGCGGCTTTAACGCAGTATTGATCAGAAATGAATATCGTATACCGAAAAAGTTATTTCACTGCTAAAGGAGACTTTTAAAATCGTATATATCGTTCCAAAATGTTTAACTGATAAATTCAATTGTTTCCATGTGATATCTTTAATATATGTGAGTATTCAAGTATATAGCAATGGCTCATATATGTCGCTCAAATATAAAATTGATACTTTGATAAATAATATTTTTAATAAAAATCAAACGTAGTAAAAGTATAAACTAATCCAACATGACATTAATTTAGAAAGAGATGAGGGGTGGTGACACCGCGTAAGAAAAAAAGTGGGGGCGAGATAGAGAGTTGAATCGAATGTAAGAGAGAGAGAGAGAGAGAGAGAGAGAGAGAGTGGGGCAGAACACACAGGGCTCGGCTCGCGCACATGCCACGACTGATCCGGTCATTGTTGTGCAAATCCAACAAAAACCTAGAGAGCCCCTAATCTGGTCCGGGGGTTAGCAGCAGCAGCGCCACTCGAGAGAAAGAGAAAAAGTTCTCGCGGGGGTTTCACAATTAATTTCTGTATAGGTATATATCCGACGTCCACTTTTGTACACCGCCCTGCTTTTTCTCTCTATTGTAGCTTCAGCCAGTCGAAAAAGCTCGTATATGTATTATGTGTATATACACACACGCGCACACCCTATATACGTGCTTATATGTGGAAGCGGTGGGTTCTCTGGTTCGACACGACGTGTCGTGTGTGATAATCCCGGATCTAGACGCTATACTGCGCTCTGAGATCTGCGTAGATTGTGTGCATAATACTTGGCACGCGGAGAAATTGAAAGTGTAAGGGCGCCAGGGGAGATCGGGAAGTTTGGCCGAGGGATGTGTTATTTATTGATTGGTTTATTGAAATACGTAGTTTTTTTTCTTATTTTTGGGCGGGGGGCGAGGATTTGTGGGACTGCGTGTAGCGACACGTAACTTACACTTATAATGGCTATTGTAAAAATCATTAGTTTGATCGACCTGTTTTGTTACGCTGCTCATTTCAAATAATTGTTTTAAAATTAATATAGTTATTTCATTATTTTTTTCAATGCTTAAACATGAGTTTTTTTAACCCTAAAAATTTTCTTTTTTTTTTTGAAATAATTAGACTGATAAACATATATGTTTGAAATGGTTATATTTAGACTATATAATTTGAGACCATATTCATCAAAATTTATTGGTATGTTATTTTTAAAAATAAAAATGTAAGAATTAGATTATTAATTGTTTATTTGTTTCTGAAATTTGAGTACATTTTTTTAAATGTTGAAAGTATTATAAACATAAATTGAGAAATTAAATTTTGAAGTATTTTGCAGCATCAGTTTGAAAAAAATATATTTTTAAACAATTATAGTTTCTTTTTCTAACAATAGTAAAAGATTAATACTAAAAATTAGATAAATGTTCATTTGTTGCAAATTTCGATTTACAATAGAGAGATAAGTTCGCATGTTTTATTCGTAAGTTATGGATGGAAAAAAGAATTATTTGGTAGTAATCGATTTTATTATACTTCGTATTATACTTCGTCGCTTGAGCTAAAATTTTTTAAAACATTTTAGAGGTTTGCAAACACTAACTTAATTTTAAGTTTATAAAGAGGGAAACCTCAAGATTATATAGATAATTTGGTATTTTAATTTTCATTTTTTGTATGGTGAAAATCAAATATTTGGTAATTTTTTAAAAACAATTTTAATGATTTAGGTGTTTATAAGTATACGTATTTTTTAAAATAAAATTTCATACAATTACTTCTTGTCGATTACATATAAATACTTCATCAATTTAAATTATTATATAGTGTATCATCCAATACTATAATCTTTTTATAAACTCAATTAAATAAAAAGTTTCATGTAACATTTTCCTGTAACTTTTTAGATGTTCTTGTATAATTCAAATATGAACATAATAATAGAGAAGGAATGCAATTACACTCTGCACTACTGTATCACTTTTCTTATGCTTCGGAAAAATCGAAAACTTACGAAGGTTTTCATCACATTTCCAAAGTCCAGATTCATATAGTCTTCGGAAAATTTCAAGAACTTTATCTTTGTACGGCGATGCTATTTCAAACAATATTATTCCTGGTATTTCGGAAAATTCAGGTTTTGCGATTTTTATATGCCGTGAATACTCCGACTTTTCTGTTAACATTATAGCATCTCCAATACGCGTGAAACAAATTATATTCTTTTCCTTTTTTATATTATCGACGCACCGTGAAATATTATTTACAATTACTGTTTTCTTCTTTATATTTTGAATCTATACATCACTCTTATTTGCAAACATTAGGTCTAAATAAAGACCGTGAATGTAAGATTTCAATTGAGAATCATCAATTGCCTTGAAAGAATCCAACGTCAACCAAATACATCAAAGAAACAGTTTCAATAGTTATAGAAAATATTCGATTTCGAAATATACTTATTCCAAAAAGTAAACCATGTCTAGCATTAATAATTCTTCAGTTAGGATTTTTACTAAGTGCATTGCATAGTTTATAAGTATAATAAACAAAACCAAGTATAGCAAGACAATAAGCATATTAAAAGAAGCATTGATTTTAGCGGTAGGGGTAATGGGGACAACAGCTACAGTTGATTTTAATAAATATTTCAATGGTATGGCTGTTGTATAAGGACGTATTTTTCCAAATGGAATATGCATAGCATTAATATAATGCGTTCGAAATCTCTCAATCGATACAGTACTCACTTCGTTCAAAGTCGCAGATCCGTCTTTTCCTAAAATATACTTTACAGAAAAGTTCATGATTTTTACTGCAATTGATGTTATAGGATAATACACGTATTCTCTTGTTATATTAGATCCTATTTTTGTCAAAAGGATAGCCATTAATATTTCCAAGTTTTCTTGGGAAGATAGGTGTATCTGATGATAATTGGCTTATCCTAAATTCGTTGAAAAATGGATTGAAATAATATAAAAGATAGAAGGATTTATCATTATGCTTCTCAATTTTTAAGATGAAAAAATCTAAGAACTTTTTTGTCCACGAGATTCGAAGTATTGTTTCATAATATGCATCGCATTCGCCATTACCATTAAAGAGAATCAGCAAGCATTTTGGTCGTGAGTTATTAGAAGGATGTTGTGATATTGAATCCAGAATGTATACCACGCTGATCAAAATATCATTACACATTCATGTAGAATAATATATAATATTTCATATGAATTGTTATTGCAAAATTCAGAATTGTTATTTCTAAAATAAGACTCATCTTATTTGACTATAGAGGCTGGAATGATTTCAAACAATGCCTTAAAAATATCATCCCGGTTTTTTGCAGATATCTCTTTATCAATTAAATATTTTATTTGATATAAATTAAAATTATTCTGTAACCATTGCTGCTTCAAAATATTCTGCTTAAATAAATGTTCAGTATCTAGTTCGATGGCACTTATAACGGGTAAAAAAATTATAGTTGCAAGGATCATTTTCGTTTCAATTTTAAACTTTCTATTAATATTTTTCATTGAAAGATGTTACCGAGCTGATAATTGATGGTTTATTCCAAAAATGGATAAATTAGTTTTTTATTAATGTATTTTATTTGCTTACAATTTAACTATGATATTACCAAAAATTTTCGATACCCCGATTAACGTCTTTAGCTATAGCTATACACACTTTACAGGTAGTAATGAATGTAACAGAAAAAAATTAATTTTTTGCGTCAATCGATTTATGATGTTCTACATACGTATGCCCATACAACAGCATGCGCCAAGAAGAGCATTGTCATGACGCGTTGCCATCATTTTGCCATCAGCATTTGGTCAATATGGATGTCCACATCATGGTTCGCAAAAATATTGGCGCAAATTTGAAAGCTGTAATGTTTGTAGGTTATAATTCTTTTATGTTTATAGATAGACATTATAGAACAGTTATTTTCTTATAGTCATTCTAAGCACACATCTAAGTTAGGATACAGTTGGAAAAAAGGTCTTATTAGGAGCCGATTGAAATAAATAAACCAATGTTTGCATATATTATTTATATAGGATATTGACAAAAAATGTATGCTATACATACAGGGTCTTCGAAAAGTATCGGTTTTCCACCTCCCCTGATTTTGAAATCAACTACTTAAACAAAAATGATGAGGCTCACGGACGATAGGATTTTTGACGAGAATTTCAACGGTGAGCCTGAATTTGACCTTGGACATGCCCTTCAAGGTCATTTAAAGGTCAACTTCATTGTTTAAATAGGAAACTCCATTTTCAACCCAAACTTTGTAAGGTCAAGATTTTCCTCTCTTTCAGAATGTGGGGTCGAAAATGGAGGATCCTATTAAAAAAATGAAGCTAACCTTCAAATGATCTCGAAGAACATGTCCGAGGTTAAATTTGATATCATTGGAATCTCATCAAAAATCCTATTGACCTTGGGGCTCATCATTTTTGTTTAGGCAGATGATTCCAAATTCAGGGGGAGGGGGCGGGAATCTCATACTTTTTGAAGACCCTGTAAATTATATATGCACGTGCATTCAGAGATCGACGTTCAATTTTCCGGGTGAGGGTCCAATCGGGAAAACAGTGAAGGTAAAAACACTCGTAATTATAACTCTTTAACACACACTTTATTAAATGTATAATTAACCCATTAACGATCAAGACTCCGACTTTTCAACAACTTTTTCAAGGCTTTTTTCAACTAAAAAAGAGCTTTGAAAAATTTGAAAAAGATCATATCCGACGTATTTTGAGCTGTTATTTCGAATGGTGATACC
>UELV01088729.1:0-16469 GCA_900490015.1 Megastigmus stigmatizans
ATATATATATATGTGTGTGTGGCCCGCCCACGAAAAATTTTATCGCCACCCTACGCGCACGTGTGTTTTGCCGAAAAAATATTATCTTTTGATACTTTTTTTGTGCCGCATCGCCGCTGGATTTATTCGGGTTCGAGTGGAGCGATGCATTAAGGTTATATATGTAATATATATTACGGATACAAAAGCGCGCCGCTGCGCCTCTTTGTGCGGCCTTTGTAGAATTATTGAGCTTTTAGGAGCTAATTCGAGATTTGGCTTTTTTCGCGTCGTATACTCACCGATCGTTGTTGGCGATGGACGCAGTATTTCGGAAGATAATGAAATGGACTTACCTGAAACAGAAAGAAAGACATTCAATTAGCATTTTTATAATATCATCGAAAGTTTTGAATGATAACGTAATGTAAGTTACAAATTGCTGTGTTTATTAATGCTATGGTGTAAGCTGTTATTTCAGTTTTAGAAAATATCCGGGGATGATTAAAAAAGTTTCCCATTCCACAATTCCCGAAATTACGGTAATAAATCATTGTCTCTCTCTCTCTCTCTCTCTCTCTCTCTCTCTCTGTTGGTGGATATATACACCGCGTGCCCTTATCTGTGCATCGGAAGATGGTATATACGGATAAGCGATTCATTGTAATTTAATCCCACCGAAAAGTACATTTGCATTTTATTGCACCTCTAATATAACGTAATTTGGACACGGACTATATACCATTATTTATTTTCATATACACACTGTTTTCTTTAATAAACATAGACTCGACGCAAATATAGATTAAAACAGAAGAACGTGAGAATCTAAAGGTCGGCAATAAATATATAAACAATATCCGTTGCTTATACAGTCGGCACCGAAAAAGAGAACTTGTATCGCGTCGACAGGGATCCGCTTATCTAATCGAACCATAAAACTACGCGACGATCTCCTGCATAAACACCCTCGCGCGCACGTATACGCACGCACGTAAGAAAAAGTATCTCTCGCGCACATCTTTAACGCAGCGACGTCGGTAGAGAGTCGACAAGCGCTTAATGAAGACCCGGAGAGCCGCCACCGCGATAAAGTAGGTAGCGCCCGCTGAAAAAGAAGAAGAAGTCGTTGATGCAATCGTCTCGTGGGAAAGACCAGGTAAAAGTCCCGGCTCTTGGGGTAATTTTCGGCAGAAGCCAAATGCGTGGCGTATATATATATATATCTGGGTGCGCGCGGTAAAAAAAGAAAGAAGCAGTGTGTGTGTGTATATATGTGTTACAGTAGCTCGGCAGTGGTGCGTCCATCCGGTGTCGGAAGCCGCCCGAATCGCCATATTTCTTTCTCTTCCCCGTGCGCTCCTGCGTCACGGTAGACGACTCTGCTTCTTTTTTTTTCATTGTTTTTTGTCGTTTTCTAGTCGTACTACGTGGGCTTGCGCGAACAGGTCGACTATGCGGTGTTAAGGGATAGGTGGGTCAGCGAAGGAAGTCGTGCTTTTGTGTTGCAGAGTCGAGGAATACTTTTGGAGAATTGGTATAGTGGTTATGTGTTTACGATCATTAATGATCTGAGATATTCGTTTTCTTTTTGCTAATCCATTAATACCAGTGGGGATGTAAAATACTAATTGTATTTGGTTATATAGCTGATATTGTGGGTGTGACCGCAGTGCTACTGTCACATGGAAATTGATGATGGTTCTTTACAACTCTCGTGGGATTGTATAGTTTTTAATCTTTTCTGTTGGATTCCAATCCCTTAACTCTTGATGAACAGAATTTTACTACATTTTTATTGGTACATAAAAGTGTTTGCATAAATGTAGATCCCCGCTAATAGTTTCGCGCGAACCATATTACACGGTCTACTGGTTCTTCCGCATCATCTCAACGGAAAAGATCCTTCCATATAAAAGTATAGTATACTATATTGCCTGAGGCAAGCAATGCATTTTCACAAATTATTCTCGTCGACAATCGAAATTTTCCGATGCTATACTCCACAACAATTAAACGACCTATCCAACGATAGAGTATATAAGCCGGTACGATCCAGCGAAAAGCTATCGTAAAATGAGAGGAGGCCTAGACATTCGTTCCAACACGCTTCTTGTCCTGGTCACGTTGGAGCGACGACCTTTTGGCTGCGGTTTTTCGACCGCGGACCGAAAGCCCATACACTGCACTCACTCTCTCTCTCTCTCTCTCTGTCTTTCGCGCAAAGCCGCGACCGCAAAACGCAAACTGTAATTTACGCCCGCTGAGCTGTGCGCTCTCTCTCTCTCTCTCTCTCTCTCTCTCTCTCTCTCTGTGCTGCTGCTGCCCGCCCGTCGCTCTCGCGTCCCCGACGTTCGCCGCGGTTTACGTCCAGGAGAGAGCAGAAGGGAAGAGGGACAGAAGGGGGTTGAGCCGTGCAGCAGTACGTTACAAGAAAAATAGTTTCTGCTGCTGCCGCTGCCGCTGCCACTGCTGTTGGCTTGTAAACGCACCGGTGACACATTTGTCGGGAGTCGCGCGCGGTAGGTGATCCTCTCTGTGTGCAGTCTACTTGTTTCGCAGAGAGCCTGGCAAGCGACCGCCGAGATTTTTCCGTCGCCGCCGACTTATTCTTTTGCGAAAACTTTATTCGGTTTTCGCTCTTATGTCATTGCGGACGATGTGCAGTTGTGAAAAGTGGTCTGGCCATGTTGTTGCGTGCGCACCGCTAGAGATTGTAATGACAGTTAATATGTGCTGTAGGGTTATAATGTTGAAACGAAAGAATTCTTATATATACGGTTGGTAGCGTCTACCATTTGGTTCGTATATATCCTGGCGACTATAAATGTGACTCACTGTTCCACAAGCGAACAATTACCAATGCAAATTCAATCGTTCGGATCGATTGATTCCACCGCAGGAAAAATAATCCCCCCGGCGGACATGGCGCTTAATACACCTCGATAAATTCTATACGCGAAAAATCTCTCTCGAAGTTGCGCATCCATTCCTCGTAATAGCGAGAAATGGTAAAAGTGTATTATAGATATATACAGGACACTCGCGGGCAGAAGCTGTAATTTCGCGAAAACTCCGAGTGCAGTGGAGGAGAGGGAGGAAAAAGAGTAGGAAGCGTCCGAAACATCCACGCTTCAGCGGCGGCAAATCGCTCCTGCACTGCACACAGAGAGAGATCGGCTTAAAATCCGTATATATATATATATACGGAACGACTACCCTTCTCTCATCCTCCTACCCAGGCAGCTTCTCCTATACCTCGTTGTTCCGAAAAGCTTGGAAGCTCTAATCGAGGTCGGCCCAATTTCCCATCGCGCACTCGCTTCCCTTCCTTTTTTCCACTTTTCGGAAGCTGCTGCCGCCGACGCTATTGACGCTGCAACGCGAATTTATCCGTACAGCCGTTCTTTCGCCCTCTGCTACTGGTACAGATATATAGTATTGGGTGTATATATATGTACGTGTAGGCTGTATAGCCCAATCTCGGTTTTGAAAAAGAGCGAGGCGGCGGCGGTGGCGGCAACAATGGCACTCGAGTGGGTTCCATTTCCTTTTCACCGAGATCGAGTCTCCGTGCTCTTTTCTTTCTTCCTTCGTACGCTCCTTCTCTTCTTCTCCTTATTCTTATTCTTCTTCTTCTCCTTCTCCTTTATCGCCGTTCTCGTCGTTGTCGTCTTTTGCGGTGAAGCAAACGACACGCGGATGGGTATAGGTTTCGGTGGTTTATATTGAATGCCAAAACTGGACGAAGAAGGAGGAAGAAGATACTTGCGAATAGGTATAGTCCGCGATGAGAATTTAGTTCTTTAACGTGACGGACTTCTTTGTTTTAATCCCGTATACTTTTCAATGCATAGAGCTGTGAAGCGATAAGGTTACGGGATGCTGTTCGCGATGAAGAAAATTACTCGTTTTATGTAGAACTAAAGTGCTTCCGTTAGCGAAAGAATCAATATTTCAATCTGTTAATCCTGCAAAGGAACAAAAAAGAAACTATAGAATCTTCAATGGCCTTGAATTCCGCGCCGAAAATATTTCATAGGGAATCACTTTGTACGATGTATATATACACACTCGCAACGAATGAAATTCACGAAGTAAAAGGAGGCAAGTTAGAGAGACACAAAGCAGCCAAGAGTCGGTGCAGAAAGTGGCGCCGTCCATTCGACGCGCATCAGTCCGCGCGGTGCACAGCTGAAAAGAATGTAATCTAAAAAAAATTCCGATGCGTCTAATTCGAACGTCAAACGGAGGGAGAGCGGAATAAAGACGGCGGCCAAATGAGAGGGGAGTGGCATGGCGGCGCGAGAGGGAAAGCAGCAGCAGCAATAGCGAGATTGAAAGATCCAAAGTGATTTTTCGGCCTCATTGTTCGTCAGCTGCAGGGCCTCTCTCTCTCTCATTCTCTTTCTACCGATTCGGGCTTCGCGCTCGCAAGGGGGAGAAAACATACCTGGATGTATACACCCCATTGTGTCCACCGGCCACGCCATCCCCCTTCGCGATCTTTCTCGCTCTCGCTCTCTCTCTCTCTCGCTCCCACTCCCTCGTAGCCCTTCTCGATAACTTGACTTCTTGCTGCTGCTGCTGCCGCCGCCGCTGCTCCTGCGCTTCTCTCTCTTTCTCTCTTTCTTTTCTTTTCTTTATCGCTTGACTTTTTTCCATCTTGCCTGCGATCGGGCGCAGGCTCGAGACTCCTCGCTTTTTATGTATATATGTATATATATATGCGGCGCAGAGAGCCGGAGAGTCACGAAATGCTCATGCGGAACGAATTCGATAATTTACTTTCGGGCAATACTTCCTCCGGTTATTGCGCGATTTTTATTATTTTTTATTTTTTTTTCCGAATATTAAAATTGTCAGTTATGGATGCGATGATAAATTGGATCGCACAGACGATGAACAATGTTTGACTTAATTGATTAGACACTTTGGAGTAAGAAGTTTGGCTTTTTATTTGATCCTCTATACCGTATTTTATCGGTATATTGAGTGTTTCCAACTTTGCACTCGGATGAACCGGTCGATTTTCTCGAAACTTTGAAGTACGGCAGAGAATTGAGCACAGCATGTCTTAAAAACTTTAAAAAATGAAACAATTTTCGTTGTTTCGTGTAACCAGTAACATATACAGTATATACAGCCACGAGACCACCACCTTAATAACATTTCCAAACTTGACTCGCCGGGCAGATACAACTGACTATCTCTCTCTCACACCTGGACAGCGCCAAAACAAACAGAGATCGATTCCCACAACAAACACCCTCTTTCCTTCCCTGCCCCAATCGAAATAAAACAAGTACACAGGAGAACGGGAGAAAAAGCCTCTTCGTCATCGCGCATCAGAGAGCAGGGCAAACAGCATTCGCGGCGCTTCTCTCTCTCTCTTTCTTTTTCTCTCACTCATTTTCATCGCAGAACTCCGCGCGAAACGAACTCGATAATAAGAAACTGGGAGAAAAAGAGGAACAAAAAGTCAGTGTGTGTGCGTTTATAAAGAAGTAATCGGCGTCAACCGCAAAAAGTGGCCGATTCAGCCGACGACAATAATGACGCTCGGGCGCGATGCTGCAGTACATATACGCACAGAGCCGTGGAGAAAGGCGGAACTCGCGCATGTGTGTGTGTGTGTGAGAGAGAGAGAGAGAGAGAGGGATGCACGCTTCATTGCGGATCGGACTGGCGTCGAGTTAACAAACTGGAACAAAGCGCCGTCAGAGCGCAAGAGAGAGAAGAGTATATATGCTGCGGCGTTATATGAGCGAGAGCGCTTATTCGAACGTTATATAGCCGCCGCCGCCGCAGATCCGACCGAAAAATTCATCTTTTTCCTGCGCGTCCTCTTTCGCTCGGCTTCGCTTATTACATACCACCCACCCGGTTTCCTCTCTTTTTACACGCGCAGACTTTTTCTCTGCCTTCGTTATGAGGTAACCGCGCGCGAAGAAAGTCTGTATCGAGATACTTGTTTTTTTTTTTTCGTTTGGAGAGAAATGAAATTGATGGGTTTGTTGGTAGGTTGATTGTTTTCGGGAAAGCCAGTTTTCTGCACGAACATGTTTGCGCAATCGTCATCGAATCTTTCGAGAGAAGTCGAAATTTAGAGCGATGTGCAGATGCACGCTACTGCAGTAAAATTTAAATTCGAGCTTCTAGCTCAACGCGACCAGTGACGTAAGTATAAGTTAAGCATTCGAGTTTACGTAAGTGTGAATTCGCATATATATTTTTATTCAGCATAGAGACATTTATTATACTGCAGAATCGATTTCAGCCAGAATTGTAAATAATCAACAATGAATTTCGCCATTCAAAGAGTTGCAAAGTGTGAGCCAATACCACGTGTGACTGAACAATCGTTCGATTACACACATTTGGTTTTCGGAAAATTAGCAAATGTTTTTCCGGCTACTACCGCCTCATTATGTATGAATACCGGACCGCTCAGCTAAATACGATCAAAACATTATTTAAATGCCGTTGCTCGGGCCTCTCATTTGAATATTACCCAAGTGCGAGGGACCCGAGATATTTTAACACCTCGATTCAAATTTGACGATAAAGTCGGGGTGATCCCCACCACCATCCAACAGCGTCCAATACATACGTTATATATTTCATTTTTTACCATAAATTATTTTACGCTCACAAAATCGTGATTCGATCGTGATCGATTTTTCGATAATTATTTCGTAGTAGGTGCGTGCGTAATTCGTGCGAATCGGAAAGGTTTTACGAAAGCTGCGCAATTACTTTGCCGAGAAAATATTGAATGGAGTGGCTTCTTCGTATATCGCGTTAATCACTAGGACTATATCGAAAGTCAATGTTTGCAGTCGCCCTCGCGCAGTATATTTTTAGATCCGCACCTAATCTATAATAATGAAATGGGTAAAAAGCAATTAAGCAAAAGCAAAGAGTTTTCCATCAGCAGCACACGGAAGTATCCTTATACCGATAATCTCTCCTAAACTTCCACGTAATGTCCCTGTATATAAGCGAGAATTGAAGAAAACCAGGAGAGAGAAGCTCCTCAACTTTATTCAGCTCTCGCTGCAGCAGTAGCATTGTCTCTCGATCGTTGACACGGGCGGCCCGCACTTATAACCGGCAAAATGCAAATCAATGCAATAAACTACACACACAGGCGCGCGCGCGTAAATTCCTCCGTATAGCCGTGCGCAGAGTCGGTAGCGCGCGCGCAATTCGTCCTCTTAACACGCGCGCATTCATAAATGCACGCTACGCGGCAACAGGAACAGCAGCGGCAGCGGCAGTTCTAGTGGTATAGGGAAGATATAACAGGTATAACAGCGCGGCGGCGCGTTTCAGTGAGATCGTAACTTCGTTAATTACGTTAGAGAGCTCGCGCGGCGCGCCAGTTGTAACTCTCTCTCTCTCTCTCTCGCACTCGCGAATGTTGGATATATACGCTGTATAAGCGCGAGCTGCTACTGCTGCTGTTGCACACGTATACTCTCTGTGCGAGAAGCGAGCGACAGAGAGAGAAGGGTATTGTTGCATCGCGGTTCGCCCTTGTGCCGTTGCATTGCTCGCGTCCAATCATTCCCCCGAACTGCGGATATGTGTGTTACTGTGCATGCTGATTTCTATACCTCACTTCCTCCCCCCTTCGGCGAGCCACACTTCAAATTACTGATTTTCGCCTATACTTTTGCCTGGAGTTTCATAGGCCGTTGCGCTCGGCACTCGCCTCCTTTTTCGCTTTTATTTGGGAAACGTTTTAAGCTTTAGTGCGAGACTTTAGTGCGAATTTGCATTAGGGGAGATTTTGACGATGACGAATTTACACGGCTCTATTTTTCGGTTTTAAAATCACAGTATGGTTATTGGATTCCTATAAATAGATTTGCTATATTGAACTCTGTGGTTAAAGCTTGAAACATACAACAACTCAATATTTCGATGATCGGATGTTTCAATTTGAAAAAGTCTTGAGTTAGGCAGAGTTAGGTTATTTGTCAGTAATCAGGTTTTCAAGATTACTTTTTACGAATTTTTTTTTCCAAAAAGTAATGTTATAAAAGTATCGTTACCCTAAAGAAGCATCATTTTTCACGTATGCATTATCTAGACAAGGGTTTCCATTTTTCCTGAAAGCACATACGCTCCCCATCCTTTAAGGTGATGATAGAATTTTTATTCTACATCGTGTCATCACGTTTCACGCGCCGCACCCACCCAAGGGTTAAAACAACATAGCTGAGAATCACGTCGACGAATTTGTTACCCCAAACGTGATAAAAGAAAATAGCGCGACTACGTAGATAAATTATTCTTTTTCATTTTTAAACAATTATATTTTTACCGAACAAAATTTCACATTATACTTTCAATTATAAGATACGAAAACATTTCTACCACGAGACATTTTATAAGAAAAAAAAGGTAACACAAGTTTCCACCACAACTAATTCACCAAAAAGAATAATGGCGAAATAACTGTAAACTCGAAAGCCGTGTGTAAAGTAACAAAAAAAAACCAGTGGATTCAAACCGATACCCCCGTCTATCCGTCAAACTTTTTGTTCCGCAAAAAGAAGTATCCGAGTGTGCATTAAACTCGGGTCACGTACTTTTTTTTTCCTCCGTTCTCACGTCATCGCCTCTCTCTGGCGTTGCGCAGCATAATACAAAGGCATTGCACGGCAGCGAACAACGGGGGAATCACGTCGGCTCGCGAATTCGCTGCCACACGCAAAAGACGCGGGCAAAGGCGAACGCGAGCGCGAAAGAGAAGCAGCGAGGAAGAGCTACGATACACACTGCAGAGGGAGAGTGAGAGAGAGAAAGAGAGAGAGCGCATTTACCCCGGGCTGCTCTGGAGCGCAAAAAAGATAGTAGACGCATGGCTGGCTTAGAAATACGATCGTCTGACGTTATATGCGATGCCAGCCAGTAAGCGCTGCTCTCGCGTAAAGCTCCATGTATATATCCCACTCTCTCTCTCTCTCTCTCTCTCTCTCGGTCCCTCTCTCTCTTCTACACACTGTTGCATCCTTTTTATCCAATTTTTCCCCCCGTCCGACCCTTTCGGGACGCGTAAATCAAAGCCGTGATGCAAAGCAGAATGAGAGAGAGAGCGAGAGAGAGACTATTTACTCGCGGCATTTCTCCGCACCGGCTTGATATCCACCAGTACAGCGCCGACGAAAGAGTAAGAGTCTGAAAAGTGTGTATTATATACGTATGTTCGACTGCTGTTGCTGTGCTTTGTGTATGTGAGAGAGAGAGAGAGGGAGAGAATAGGCGGAACAAGAGCGCCGATGGAATTATTCTTGTTTCTTGTCGCGCGGGCGCGCCGTATACGCGGACTGACAGCTTCGCGCGCGATAATAAAGTTGCGTTGGGTTTGGCCGGCGTGTTTATGGCCGTCAAGCCCCGAAATATGCCGACGAGGCGAGAATAGTTGACGCGAAACGATTGTATTGCGCCGGGGGGTGGCTTCGAACGTTTGTGCGATTTCAGTCGAGTCAAATTCATTGAGTATATCAAAGTTTTGGAGAGTGGACTTGCAGACAGAAGATCAGCTTTCAGTCAAGAATTGAAAAGTATAATTGTTTATATTTTATTAAGTGTCGTAAATATAAAGTTTCAATAAAGGTTCAGATGTGTGCGATTAATTGTACAAATAGAAAGAAATAATAAAAACGTTGATAAAAAAATATTTCCATTTCTTCTACGATATTACACGAAATAAGGGTTGACATGTGGAAGGGCATCGAGCGCGAGCAGCGAGATAAGACAGTAGCAGAACAAAAAGTAATAACATCGGCATAATTCGGCTTTATAGTAAAAGTAAATCGATTCAACCGCTTGAATACGTAATGGTAACAATACATAGAGCGACGAGAGAAGAGAAGAAGCGAGCATCTCTCTACGAGAACGAAATTCCAAGATTTTTCCAAGTGACAGCAGTGTCAATCATAAAAGTTTCGCCCATCAAAGCACGAGGGAGAAAGAGAGAGAGAGACAGAGCCGATAAGAAGAAATGCGAAACCTCCCTCCGAAAAGAAATCTCAAGATGTAATCATAATCGAAGGGTAGAGTGTATATATATATATATAAGTTGGCCAAAACGCGCGAGAGAAGGCAAGTCGGTTGCGACGGAGCTAGCAGAAAAATGGAATAAGTGTGTAAGGAGATACAGCGATAAAGCGAGAGCGACGTAAAACGAAGAGGGCGCGTCCATTGATCAACTTCAAAACGCAATATATATTTTTTTAGATACCGTATAACAGAAGTTGGCCTGGAACTTTTCGTCTTTAATTTGATTTACTTGTCAACTTGGTATGGGGTGTGTACATGACTTTGCAGGCTGTACAAAATTTTTCTCGACTATATATGCATTTGGCAGATAAGTGAAACGTATTCTGTGAACAGCTCGAGTCCACGTCGTGAATTAACGATTGTTTAGATACTACCGGGGATAAAATATAGATTGCTATCGTATTTTGTGTCAAACTTGGGGAATATCGGAGGTTTTTCCTCGGTATAACGAACGTCTCGCCGCGTAGCCTACGGGACTATGTTTTTCCCTTGACAAAGCCGAGAACCGGAATATCAACTGTGGATATCAGGAGAGCAATCGAAGTCGCGCAATAAAGGCGACGAAATGAAGGAGCAGCTCGCATAAGATGATACGGCGGGTGGATGATTCAGAGAAAAGGGAGAAAAAGAGAGTCGGAGAGGGAAATTTTAGGGGACGAGAAAGCTCACGTCGACTCTCTCTGCCGATTATGACATATATTCCATTTCGTGCTCGTCACCGTGTTGGCGCGTCTCTCGCTCTCTCGCGCTCTCTCTCTCGTTCCTATCAGTTACGCACAATGAAATATAAAACTTCGAGGGGAAATGTAATAAGCAAAATGGCTGCGCATGTGACTGCATCTAAATTGTGTAATTAGTGTTATAAACGAACGAGATTACATTTTACACTATTACCAGCGACGATCGAAGATTATTTTTGAAATTAATAAAACTTTGTTTATATCAATGAGCAGTGGCGACCAATTAAATCCATCGATAACTTTAACTCGTAAATAATCCACATTTCCTTCTGCCTATATAAGCGCTTATAGCCTGGCACCGCATAAAAACAGGAAATAAATCAAACATTCAATTAACCGCCATAAATTCCACCTCTAAAAACGGCCTCGTCACCCCCCTCTAGGAAATCCCTGAAACTCTCATTTCAGGCCAATCAGCCATCCAAAACAAGGTAAACAAAAGTCGCAGCAGTAGCAGCAGCAGCAGCAGCAGCAGAAGAAGAAGCCACAGTGCAAACACAGACAAAGCTGGCCAATGCCCCAAGGCTCGTCCTTATACGACTAAGTCACGTTTCGGCGAATCACTCGCGGCAATCTCGATATATCCTCCGCTCCTCTACACACACACAAACACACGTACACAGAGAAGGTCCTCCTCCACCGGATACCAAGCATCGGCGTACATACGTAATGTTCGCGATTCGTATCTGTGTATAGAGTCGGGCGAGCAGGGGAGGCTGTGGAAAATCCTGCCGGACGATTAGCCGAGGTTCACGGTGCAACAGCAGTTGGGCTCCTCCAACTCTATAAGTGACAAATGCCTCGTCGGTGACTTTGTACTCTTTGGTCCGTGAGTCGTCTCGATCCGCTGTTATGGATCAAGTGTGTGTGACGCAATTATTGCGCGAGGAGAAGAGAGGAGAATAGACGAGTCATTGTTGCAGCGAGAGATTTTCATTTTGGTTAGGAGGTTGAGGTGTTGTTCGGGCGAGGCGGTGTTACGGAACGAAATCGATTTGGGTGGAAATTGATGGGTATGTGCTGATATACACGTGATTTTTCGCTTTCGGTTGTAGCTCGGTTTATCGCGCTAAACAGCTTTCGATCCGTTCATGTTTGACACCTTTTAGGGCTTAATTGGAGTTGATGAGAGTGAAATTGGTGATTTGATGGTTTATGCAATATGTTGTGGGTCGATCGTTCATTTGAACAAATGGAAATTTTTTACTCGACATTCGTAATATAATTAAATTAAAATTTAATTAGAATTTAATTATATAATAAAATTTCTATTTGATGAAATGAACGGCCGACAAATATACGTTACATAAAAAGCATCGATAAAAAACAGACAACACATACGTGGTTAAAGGGTTAATTTCTACCACAAGCTCTATACAATCGTTGATTGTCAAGGAAACATTATATTCGAAAGTTAAAAAAAAAAGACATCGACTTGCTAAAAAAGCATTTGAGTATATATTCAAAGATGTCAATGTTTAACGACACATCAAAGCATAATTTAAACGCGAGACTGTTAATGGACTAGCGAGAGAGGAAGAGAGGGAGAGAGTCATAAAAAGCGAGGCAAGAGCCCCGGAGTTGTTTTGTTATTGACTCTAAAGCACAGATGAATTCCCCTTTGAATATTGAAATAAAAAATACACAAAGCCGCGGCCTCCGCTGCAGCGCAGCGCGACGTGGCGCGTGAGTCTCTAAAAAGCATCGAAAGCGGCGTAATGCGTCTTTTGAATCGCTCGGCAAGTGGAGAGGAGGAGGAGGAGGGTGGCAAAAGTGTGACGAAGAGGAGACGAGTAAAAGCAAGGAGAGTACGCCGTAAGAACGCGTATTGACTGTAAAAACTAGTTTTCCTCGCGAGCAAAATGTCATTTGTTTATATATAAAGCATTGAGCATCTCATCTTTCTCCCCAGAAAATGGAGTCTTGATTAATTTTCTTATTTCGCAAAGAGCAACTTTGACATATAACGGAATTAATAAAACTTGGCTAAAATAATTACCTTCTGTAAAAGTACGAAACCAAAAAGAATTTATTGTAATAAATCAAGAATGTAGAACTCGAGACTCGATCTTGTCTACAATAAAAAAGAATCAACCACCGAATAGGCGCCGCTTATCAAATCACAGCCTCTAATTTACAAGCTCGCAACCTTTAAAGTCGGAGGAATGAAAAAAAAGAAGAAAAAATAGCATCACGCATCGAGGGCGAAAAACGAGCAAGGAATCCGGCGGCGCGGTCTTAGCGCGAAGCTTAAAGCGAGGGCGGCGTGCGAAACACTCGTGTTCTTACATCCCAACTGGTATAGGACAGAGAGAGAAGTAGTAGGAGGTCGAGTCTGCGTGCGCGTTATCTCTGATAGGGGCATTCCGAGGCCTTGTAAACACTTTTTACGAGTCCATTGTGGCGTTAAACGGCGAATTCATATTACACCGGGGAGAATCGTGCCTGCGTGTGTGTGTGTGTGTGTGGGTCGCTTACCTTTGAGCGAGAGAGCGACTTCCTTATGTATAAAACCTTCCCTGTTGTATATATACGTATGATTTTTTTCTTTCTTGCTTCGCCTCGCGCACAACCCCTCTGTCGCGGTGTACATTAAGTGCTGCGCGTGCGCGCTTTAGAAAAAAAAAAGAGACGAGTAGCTTCGGGGGAGGACTTTGAGGACTGTTGGGAATGCGCGTGGCTCCTGCTTTTTTCGAGAGAGAGAGAGAGAGAGCGTGTAATTAGGTCTTTTGATCGGTGGATTGTTTTTTGATGTGCTTTGCTGTTGGGATTGAATGTTTGTGGTTTGTGTATAACAGGTATTGAAGTAGAAAGAGAAAGATGAATGAAATATTTATTGATTTTTGTTAAGAACGCGGCATTTTTTTACTGTTCAAGGCCCGATTCAGAAGCATAATCAAACAGCGTAAGCTTTCTTTCATTTTAAGTTTGTCAGCTGACTTTCGTTTCCACGAAGTAGCCGATAAATTCAAAGACGCGTCCAGCCAGAGATAACTTTTTTTAACACTGCGCCAGTAAAACTAGACAGTTTGTTCCCCTCATGAATTCCGGAGAAATTCGATACAACTAAATCACATAATTTTCGGAGCTTCTGTCGTTGGGTCACTTCAAATATCTTTTCCAGAAACGGTCATTAATTAAACCTCGCGTACAGAGATAACGGAGAACGAACACAACTTGAAAAAAAAAAAACAACGGAATGTCTCAATATAATGAGAAAGACGAATAATATCGTAAAACTCGCCGGCACATCAAAGATATATACACGATCGAGGGATCGAGGTAATGTAATTTAGTATATAAAGAGCCGCGATAGAATAACGCAGTAACGCAAGTAAAGCATCAACACCTCATACAAAAGCCACTCATCACGCCACTTGAGCTCAACAAAAGCTCATTCGTCCCTCTCTCCTACCCCTCATCGAATTAACATTCGGCCCAACAAATCCAAACAGCAATAAATTCCTCTCTCTCTCTCTCTCTCTCTTGGACGGAATTTCGAAACAAGGATAAAAATCCCTCGGCAGCAGGAGCGCGCGCACGAATCCCTCCGAAGTTTAACACCCGCGTTACATAAAAGAAAAACACGGGGAATCCAGCGGCCGTTATAAAGGCGCTCCGAATGGAAAAATCGGGGACTCTCTTCCTCTCTTTCTCTCTCGTGTGCTCTTCTCTACCCGTAGACGCGGAATGCTAGAGAGAGTCACAATTCAGTGGAGAGTAACACAATTTCACGAGAGTGAGAGAGGGAGAGAGAAAGAGCCGTGTAAGCTGTCTGCGGAGAGCGCGAGCTCCGGACGTTTTTACGAGCTCCGACGTAAATATACAAGAGTGAGAGAGAAAGAGAGCGAGTCGAAGTGGAGTAGTCCTGCTGAGGCTCGCGTCTACGGGGCGTCTCGGACAGAAAAAATATCCCTCGGTATATAATACATTGTGTGCAGCACCGCGCGTGCGTATGCCGTCGCCGCTGCTGTCCTTTATCACTCTTCGACCGCGGGTTTTGGTGTGCCGAAAAACAGCTCTTCTTCGGCGATCCGTGCACAGCTGCACTTTACTCTTATTTCAACTGAGAAGTGTGTCATCTGATTCTGGGATTCCCTGCAGTTTCGCGTGGAGACGAAATCTTCGCGGAAACGAGTAACTGATCGATTGGTATAACATAAATATGACTACTTTATTCTTAAAGAGAAAAAACTGGATGTTTTGCAGATAAACAATTTAGGACGGGTTTGTAGATGCCTCTTCTAAAAAAAAACTATTGGGACTGAAGTGGTCACCTGCCAAAGGCTAAAAAATTAATGTTCTCGGAAGAAAACCTCATGAATTTCGCAGCCGAGCCAACCCATCGATCCAATAAAAATCGCCCCCAGAACAAAAGAAAACGCCAGAGTGCAGCCATCGAACAAAAAGAAAAAAAAGAAAACAGCAGCAGCAGCCGGTATTCAAGGGAGCAACAGCTCTATCCAAGCTGTAGCGCAGCTTCTCGCGAATGAAAAATCTATTTTTGAGAGACACTCGATAGCCGAGTTACGCCGTAGAAAGAAGAAGAAGAAGAAGTGTAGAGTTGGCCGCTGCAGACATATATATAAGCTACAAGTTTGCTCCGAGAGTAGACGTCCCGCGGTGCAAAGCAAAGCTCGCGCTACAACTCAGTCCCTCGGCTGCTGCTGCTGCTGCTCTCCACGCCTCGGATTTCCAAAGGATCGACGTCTCTATGCGCGCGGACTCACTCGCCTTCTCTCGTCTCTCTGCTGCCGCTGCTGGAAAAAGCGACGGGAGAATGCTGCTGACTGCTTTTTCTCCTTCTGCTTATATTTCGAAAAATGGCCTTTGCTATAAGTTGAGCGAGAGACAGTGTGCGACGTGCGTTTATTAGGCTGTGTGCGAAATTGTGGTGGAGAGTATAAATTCCAGCAATGGCGATTTATCTAGATTTTTCATTAGAAAAGTCTGGCAAGTGAATAAATAAACTCTACTATTTAGTAATACTATTGCAATATAGATATAACCATTGTTGAAAATTGCACTTAGAGAATTAATTTTGAATTTGGATTAATTAAGTGCAATCGATGGTAGATAAAACATTAAAATGGTATACTTTTAGAGTTTTTTGTTTCTATACCTTAGTCTCGGTAAACGTCTGGCATAATGGATATATAAGATCGGGCTGACCACGAAACTCTGGGGCCACAGACTATGTAATTTCATAAATGAGTCGTTATCCGAATGAATAAAGAAACACGATTCGGATCGGTGAAAGCGTTGAAAAAGTCGGCTCGTAGAGAAAATCTACATTCTATCTAGCGCTCATTCCCATTAGCGGCGCTTTGAATAAATCGAGGGCTCCCAAGAGACACAAAGCCCCTCTCGGTCATTATAATAAAAAGCGTCGAATGGACACAACGAAATATAGAGATCCTTGGACGTCGAATATATATCGAAAGGCCGCAGCCCATGAGAGACAGAGAGAACGAGATAAGTGCGATGATGAGGCAGAATAAAAAGAAAAAGAGCGCGGGGCTCAGCGAGTGAGGTTCACACCTGTCTCGAGGCCTTACGGGCATTCGATGTCGCGCGCGCGCGCGCGCTTGAAGAAACAAAAAAGGAGAGGAGTCACCCTCGTGCTGCGATCGAGAGATAGACTCTCTCAAGAGAGAGAGAGAGAGAGAGAGA
>UELV01088751.1:7590-17797 GCA_900490015.1 Megastigmus stigmatizans
GTTAAGACTAATTAGTCTTAACCCAAAGTTCGGCCACGTAAAAAAGTTTCAAAAGCTCTTTTATGCTACTTTGATACGAAATGCCTCATATATACACACACCCGCATAAGCAGGAATATGCGTGCAAATGTATGACACTTACGTACACACGTGGAGCGAATTTCGGGGAAGACTTTGACGTCGTAAATGATAAATGGATATATATATGGACTACTTTTGATTGATGAATATAAATGCGAGAGAAAGAGGAAAACCGAGTCCGATGTTATCAGTGCCGGAAAGCCGGGCGATGTACGAGATACGTCCGTTGATACGGGAACCGAAAGAGGGGAGGGCAGCATTAGCTAAAAGAACGGAATGTAAAAACTGATCGCTTTGTGGGGGAAAAAAAGCAGACAGGAAGTGTGCGCGGTGGTTCACTTTAGAGAAGAAAGAAAAACAAGGAATTTGTTTGGATATTTGTGATTCGATTGGAATGCTATTGGTATTGATGGTAGGATTTTTCTGTATATTCGGAGGAAGATTTCATAAGAGGATTTCGAGCTATTGAAAACTCGTTCAATTTTAAAGGTGGACTTGGTACTTATTAAGCTTACTGTAAACTATGATTTTTATGGACACTCTTCGAGTTTTGTTGGAAGTTATGAAGATTTATCATTTTCGTCTAATTTTCTTGTTAAATATCTCACAAAGAAGATGATTTTCACTCTAACGTATTCTTTAAAGTTTCTCGTCGTTAGAAAGAAATCATGGTCACTGTTGAACTATCATTATAAAACAATTTTGACTAAATTCATTCCAATGACTCTTTACGGTTTAGTAATTTAATAACCAATCATTGGAATCCGTTGTATATTTTTCACGTAAAAAATTATCTTTATTTATTTTTACGAAATTTTTTCCACTCTAAGTACCACATTCAATATGACGTCAAATTGAAAAATATTTTCGACGCATTTTCAAATGTAAAAAAAGCTTAGTCAACGATAAATTTGACAAAAAGTTTAGATGAATAAAGTCATGAAGAACAATGCAGCTTTGTCAATCAGTTTAACGCTTTAAAATCGTAACTTTATTCATGACGCAATATGCATGGCTATAACGGAGAGCACAATTAAATTCTTTGTAAAAGTGCGAGCATTAAATCGAAACATTTAAACTACTATAACCAATCGCATATGTTTCGGTGGACTTTTAAATCGTATGCAACTTAATACGGTTTACGTCTCTCATCAAAATTATCCATTAATTCGTAGATACTCTGCCTCTATCGCGTTTCAATAAAGTCGGGTTTAATTTCACGAGATTTTTCGAAAGTAAAAGCAATCACGAATAAAGTAGTCTCCTATATCAGTTATAAAAATTTCCTTTGCAATAAAGTAACATTGCAGTAAATAAAAAAATTTCTACGCCTCAGTACTTTGATTTCATTTGTTTGTTAAAGGACGTTCTCACGCTTTGCTTGGCACAGCAAAAATCGGGAAGCTCGTTCAGCACTACAGCTTCGCAATCTGCTGAATAAGAACTTTACAATCAGTTCGGCATTCAAATGCAGCTTTTGACGTAACAATGGAATTTAAATTTACAATCGGGACCAAACGCTACCCAGGCGAAGATAATTGGACCGCAAATAATTGAAGCCTGGCTGGAAAACTCGCGCGAAACATAAGCTCGAAAAAACTGTAATTTTAATGAAGCTTGACATTTGCATTCTTTGCGCTGTATAATAAATATCAATCAGAAATAATGGCACGAGGGTTTTTTTAAGATCTTGTTTGGTATAGGTACATCGTTAAGGGACTTTCATTTCAATTGCAAAATCGGAAATAGTAAGAGCATAAAACAAGATGTGTTAGCTCGAGGAGATCAATAGCTTCCTCTAAAGTTTGTTTTAAATAATATCGAGCGATAAATTCTTTTTCAAGATAAGATATTGTTGTCTTGTTGATTTATTTTAAATTTTTATTTATTAGGAAAAAATATATAATTGAATATTTTATATTGAAAAATAGGGTTGAAAGGCACAATAAATGTCTGCTGTGTACTAGGAAAATAAACTTAATAATAGTAAACTATAGTATCGCAGTTACAGCAAACAACGATATAATACTAAGCTTATCAAAACTTACAAGACTGGAAAATCTGGTAATATCAACAGAAGCAATAATTTATAGCTGCGGGAAAAGTCAAGGTATCAAAGTCAAGCTCACAATATTATCTTTGAGGCATTGAATTCAATAGCCGCTGATTCGAGACTCAATTGTTCTCTGTGGCTCGTTTCACCGTATCGCGTAAACTTTTCTTCAAGTTTACCTTTCATCTCGCAACCTCCAAACTGACTCTTGGGTAGAAATGGTTCAAGGTGAGTCGAATGTTCCGGTACTTATTTCATGTAATTCATCTTTTAATCTACAATCACGAGAGCCAAGTCACGTATTCGCGGCAATTACTTATTTTGAGCGTAATTTTCTTATTACCTACTCGTTGTCGAAACTTGATAAGAACAGACAAGTTACAAAAAGTCTAATAATTTATATGCATATTTATACAAATTTACTTTCCAGAATAAGCGGATCACAAATAATCCCGATACGTTTACAAGCATAAATAATCGCAAGGCAGTCAAAGTTTAGAATCTGGTTAGGCTCAATCGGCGTGGGTGTCGGTTTCTTTGAAAGCCCAAAAGTATCAGAGCGACAGAGGCAGCTACGTTACCCTCCGACGAAATTGTTCACTGCCTGTAACTTAAAGATTGCTTCGAGCGAGTGAATTTCTCTCTCCGTCGGGATGAAAAGACAAACGCTCCGCGTAGGAATCCCTTTTGTGACGTAAGGAAACTTCTCTTGAGGGAGTAGACGAGAGACTCGAACCTCTCTTGGTTTAATTTGCACGCTGATACTGGCGACATGCTACATTTAAAGCTGAATCATTATCTAAGCTCGAGAGTCAAGTGTTACCATTAGAAATAATTGAATGTTAAAAAGATGAACTATTACATTCTGTTTGGAATGGTCGAAAAAGAAATTGTTGTAAACAGTTGTTTCGAATTTGGTTGGTATTATTTCTACTGATGTCATAATAATGTTTTGAGCTGTATTGTTAACTACTGCGTTTTATAGCAACATCAAACGCAAACAAAGATACTAATGGAACGAAAAATAAAGAAGAGATCGATATTGAAAATACATATAGAAAATTTTATATCCCGAGCTTTGAAATGATTTTAAAATTTATAATTGTCATATAAATATGATCCAATAAAGATAAATGAAAAAAGAAAGTTGAACAAAAGAGAAGAACTTTCTTCTACGTAACATTTACTTACGCAGTATAAGGTAAACATTTAAACGTGAGAAGGATGTTGTATTTAAATAATGTATTTTGATTTATTTTCCATTGAAAGATATTCAACATTTCTGTCGTACAAAACTGATAGATAATTTTCAATTAATCATCAATTCTTTTCACTCCGCCTCCTCATACTTAAATCGTGAACTACAAAATTGACAAAAGTGACGTATTCCTCGAGCTTAAATTAAGTATAGTAGCATCGGGAGACCCTCGAAATCATAAGCTACATTATTCACGATTCTCTAAAACGATTCCCTCGCCTCAGGCCTATACATTGCCGTACTGGGTTAAAGAGCCGCGGTGCAGTTGCGGCAACCCCTCGAACGAAAAAAAAAAGAAGAAAAAACTGAAAAGTGAGCTCGCCGATTCATCATTAATGCAGGGCTACTCATCAGAACGACATTTTCTGAATGGCGGGACTTAGACTGTCTTCTATTTTAAAATTTCAAGGTGCTCCTCTTGCTTCTCTTCTCTTTTTTTTTTGCGGCCGACTCGATGTCTACTTTCCTCGGGAATTAAAGGGGTTAGGGAATTGAATGGGCGAATTTTTAAGACGACTTGAATAGACGACTTTTTCACGTAATCTTTAGCGGATGAGAGTTGCGGGTTCGGTTGTAGGAATCCCAGCAATTTGTGCAGTACGAAGTAACACAATGTCGTTGGACCAATTGAATTTATTAAATTTATTAAATGATATTCTATTAAAGATACGACGGTTTACAGAAATAGTTTTCCATCATTTGATACGTTTTAATTTAGGGCGTACGAGAATGAATCAGTGCTTGCATAATAACTCAGGCCATTGTGGCTTGGTGTTGAAAACGAAAAGAAGCTCCTGTCCTCGTTCTCGTCTACTCTCGTCCCGTGAATCAATTCCTAAGGAGGATTTTGTAGCGCTTCGCTCGTTAATCGTTAACTTCGAAATTTCCCAAAGCGCTTTCTTACCCCTCATCCGTCTTATACCGGGATAAACCACCGCCAGTCGGGCAACTTTTCTTCTTTTCTTTTTTGCCATCCTTTTCTTTATCTGATTGTGACAGTTTTTTTTTACGTTTTTCGACTCAATTTTATTTGCGCAAATCCGTTTTTTAAAGACTGTCTTTTCTTTGCGCGACATTTCGGACTGAAGGCAGCTGCTGGAAAATTTCAGTTTTCTTAGGAAGAGGAGTTAATCCATTGATAACGGAATCGTACCCTTTTTTGTACTCAGGAAATTAATTCTTTGATATAAGTGACAATTTTTTTTGCAGGGCGCTTTTTAATTTACATAACAAAGATTTTCATTTAAGATGAAATTTTCCAAGAAAAATGTCAAATTCGCATATGTAGAATAACATCGGCAGAACGGAATTTTTAATAAAGGAGATCTCTCACTGAGTCTTTAGTCAAAATAAGAGCGAAAATGTCAGAATTAATTTCGGGAAAGATCCTCTCCCAAAGAATTTTCTTGAAATTAATTTAAAATTAGTCAAGCAGTACAATTTTCAAATAGTAATGTCTTTTTTATCTTGCCGCATGTACAAGTAGATTTTAAAATGCATCGAAACAAGTCAGTACAGTCATTTGAATTTTGATTTATGCATATGTACATAACTTTCGTAAAGCTAAACTCGGTCATTTTTTTAATTTGCAATTTTTGTATATGCAGCCACATGACGCAACTTCGTAAATATTAAAAATTCACGTATCCGTACTCACGTGGTATCAAGTTTTTTTGCAGTCGAAAGATATTAGCCAACATGATTTACAAGAAAAGAAAGGTAAAATAAAAAAATAAATAGTTTCACGGTATCGTACTTTGGGTCTACCGGTACATGAAAATTTGACGAAGGAGTTTTCCCCGATGAACTAATGCGCATTTGCCTCTGCTCTCACTCTTTTTCTCTCTTTATCTCCTCGCCTTCTTTTTTTCCCTTTTATCATCGCGATGTCCCTCGGTTTTTGCCTACCCTCGTTTTTTCGAGCCTCAAACGGAGTGAAAGAGAGAAGACTAGAGTCTCTCGACGGGGGTAAGCGAGAGCGGAAAAAAAGTCTCAGCAAGAGCGTAATTTTGCTGATAGTCCCGTCGAATTCCCGGAGGAAGTCGACTCTTCGGAAGCGCATCCATCTTGCGAAAAAAATGAATAAGAGGAGACGAGTTTGGATCGTACCGGCAAAACCTGATTTTCATCAACTTCTTCGCTCGTCATCCTCATTACCGGCGTTTCGTACGCCGCTTCTCAGGAAATTCTCTAGTGTATTATTTGTAGCTTTATAGATGTGTCGATATTACACACTTGCCCGCACTGCGAGCGACAGAAAGATAGAGAAATTAATAGAATATAGGAAATAAGTAAGATTAATTTTTAACGTTTTCACGTAGTTTCACATCAACATAAATTAAAAACTTAACTATGTTTTAACTGCTTTAGACAGTGGATGCAACTGAAATAGGTTGAATTTTTCATTTAACTTTAATTTTAATCAAATTAAATGAAATTGCAATTTAATTAAATTTATTACATGAAATATCTATAAACATTTTAATGCGATGAAAGCTTATTATTAAATATAAATATTAAAAAATATAAACCAATTTTTTTATCTACTTAATGCCAGCTACAAAATTGTCTATTAAAATTATAAATTTATGAGATAAACGAGACAAAGGAAACAAAATACTGCAGCGTTTAACATTATAGATACCTATTATATATCCTGCCACGCAAAAAGATATCCATAGCATGGCTATTAAATACATGTTCGAACGTCTTTGGTATCAGAGCCAGTTTCGAATATTATCCTACTATACACATATATAAATCTGCTAGACTCCAAATTTCAACGTACTATGTAACAATTTTTGCTTAATTAAACCAAATATGGCATAAGCACACTCGTCCATAGAATCAATCTTTATTGTGAAGTTACACCTGAAACGCTTTCCAATCCAAACAAGTGCGCAATCATTGCACTCCAGCAATCTCCAAAAAAAAAATAAAAGAAACCCAGGTAAATCGCGTTAAAAGCTAAAAATTCCATCGCCCTCAAAACTCGGAGTATCCAAAAAAAGAAATTACCGTTTGAACACCCGCATAGGCCTCTTGATAGTCTCGAATTTCGTTATACCGTGGGAACAAAGGGTCAATAGCAGGCAGATCCGGGTAGTTCGTCAGTACTGCGTCAGAACATCACTGCAACATCAAGCGTCATGCACAAGAGTTGTCGGGAGAGGGCAGGTCAAAAAAGGGAAACAATCCGCACTGCATGTGCCCTCGTAAAACGCACCTACGTACACGGGCACACGTGTATGCATATGGCTGCTGGTGTGCATGTATGTGTGGGAGAGAAACGTGAAATATCGAGGTCGATCGATGGGCCTATCCTCTCGACTGTCGGCGATGGATAGACGTATAGATATATACGTGCGTGTATGTACGAGTGCAGGTCGCGGAGACAGACCGGAATTACAGCAGTATAGTCGCGTTTCAATGCTGTCCACTGCAGAGCGACTTCAGGCTGTCTATTGCGAGGGAGGTAGGGATTATTGATAACGACGGAGGATCTCTTTCTCTCTCTCTCGTTCTCTTTTTTTTATCGTCTGGACGCTCGAGAAAGTTGAAATTGAGGGATCAGACCCGGTCGCGTGTGTGTATGAGTTCGCTCCTTTTTTCTGCTATCCACGAATCCGAGCATGTGGGTGGCGTACGGATGCATTGTAGCGATGCGTAGGGATAAAAAGTGCGAATGACATTTTTGCGATAGCTACTAGTTCACCTAGAGGATTATGAGATGGATTTGGATAGATTGTTGGTTTTGTATCAGGGACTGAATTTTTCTACATAAAGTCTGCTCTCGTCTACGAACAATTCATTCGTTTTTCAAAAGACATTGTTTTCGAATCGTTATTTTCGGAAAAATTCTATTGCGAGAAAAACCAACGCACAGATTTAGCGGATTTGAAATTGTGATTCCGTGGTACTTCGAGATGGAAAACTATCTCGCAAATCGCAATTTTCCTTGCTTGGTCATTACAACTTTCTAAATAAACAGCTTCTAAAACTCATTCAAACTCAGCTATCCTTATCATATATTTTTGTTTTTCGGTCAAAGAAAGTTGATATAGCTCGCGATGATATATCGTTGTAATGAATTTCGTGCGTATTACTCAGAATTTTAAAATCAATAACTAACGGAAACGCATGGTAATCAAAGAGGTAGCGAGTCCAGTTGCAACGCAGTATTCGAGTTAACTTTCCAGTCCAACTTCGAGATGGTTTCCTGAGTTAGGCAATCTAGTTGGTGCGGCTCGTTATCGCGCAGAGATACAACTTTTGAAGTTGACTGTCGCTAAACAACTTGTTTCATGCGTACAAAAATATAATAGGATTGACCGTAATAATTATTCGCTACTTTCAAATCAACAACTGTAACGGATTTTTCAAAAGTATTGTATGCTTGGTCGAAATAACTTTTGTCGAAATGTTTGTATCGCTATAAGAGATGGTACAAAAAGTAAAAATGTGGCTCGCCTCTAAGACCGTTATACGACATCCATTAGACGCTGAAAGATGGCTGAACTATTAGTCAAGTCGAGTGGCATCGGCAAAAATAAGAAATAATCCAAGAGCTGGTTTATCTTCGTTTCTCCTCGTTCATCAAGATCTTAAAGCATCTTTCACTTGCGTATCCATTTCGATTTTCTGATAAATCGATGAGAATTTTTCATTACCACGTATCACATCCTCATATATCACAAATATACGAGTTTGTGTATCGAGGAAAAGATGAGACTGCTGCATAATCTAAAAAAAAACTAAATTGATTTAAAACGGTAGTTTTTATAAAATAAAAATTCACGTTCACGAAGGATAATTCATAAATTTTAAATACTACTTTGGATTTTGGCATGAAAGTAAAACAAAAAGATATAAGGGATGTAGTGAATATTGATAGATATAATCCAAACAAATTTTATTATTTCCCCGCATACTTTGTGATGAACGACAAAGTGTTACTCATCCATATCCAGTCAATGGTAAATTGTCACGCTCCAACCCAACAAAAACTACAACGAATCCAATGTACATTTCCTTTCGTTCTGAAACAGCAAGTATACTACAGATGCGTACGAGTGTCTATAGATTGCGCTCTCGCAGCGTGTCCTATTCCTCTCTCCCTCTTCGTTTTTTTTTTCGTCTTTGGTCGTCATGGTACACGCACATGCCCGTTACAATAATACCCAAGGGATGAGGAGCCGAAAGATCCTTATCGCACCCGAAATAGACAAATAGACAAAGGATGAGACGCGCGAGCATTAAACAACAGCAGCAGCAACAGCGGGTAGGCAGTCAGTCAATGACCGTTTAAGCGTGTTTTCACATGATGTAGTTGTGCGTGAATGCGTGTATGTGTGTGTTTGAGATGAGCTAATGAGAAATGTCTGGAATGCTGGGTGTTTTCGCGACGAGTTTAGGCCAGGTCATGGTGTGTGTGTTCGTGTGTGGTATTGATGGTTAAGGTGAGGGTGTGGGAGATGCCTCTGATGTCGATGCAATTCGCCGAGTTCTGTGGACGGAATTGAGAAAGACATCTGTTTTTGGTGGAGATTTTCATTCCGACCACTCCTTCTTCTTTTCCTTCTCTTTTTTTTTTTTTTTTTTTTTTGAAAAAGTAATTTCGCTCTTGAAGTGAAAGAGACTTTTCTTTGGAATGCAACAAACGAGTATTTCTTCAAAAAAATCTTGGAATTTTTCATTTTGAACGTAACATTTTGTTACAACAAGAGGAATAATTTTCCGACTGGATCTTATACTCATACACGAGATTTTCATAATAAAGATATTTTTCATTTCATTCTTTTGATAAAATAACTATAATAACGTGATGACTGGAGGATTTTAGTTTTTTAAAGAGATTAGTTTTCTGATTGTGCAATGACGCTCTTTACCGTTTATTTCATATGAATATACAGTTCGTTAAAATAAATAGGAATGTGCCAGCATAAGTTTGAAAAAAAAATTAAATTATTTCAGTAGATTACTTTGTGCTTTAAAGGCGCAATAAACATATTATGCGCGAGCTTGCATACAGTCACAAGCTGTTGTGAAACGCTTCATCTTCCACAATGGAAGTGCAGCTATAAAGTCTGGAAACGTATCTTCAAAACAAGATGCGACTGTCTTTGCCAGTTAAAAGGAAAAGCACCAGCACCAACAAGTATACAACTGTGCTATCAAAGTAATTACTCTAAAATTCGTCGTGAATCAGCGTATAACAATAAGAATGTGTATAACCCTAGAAGACAATAGAAATTAGTGTATCGCACGCTACAGAAATGTTGTGGTTACATGTCTTTGACCGATTATCCGGTAGCGTGGGTATTACAGATTATGATAAAGAACCGTCGAGTCATTTATGTATTATTGTCACGTACGTCGCGGTGAGGAGGAGCGAAAGAGTAATAGACTCTGGTCTAAGGCGACATACGTTGACCACGAATTATTAGCTTAGCTGTAGTTGAGTCGTCAACCCTCTTTTATTTACGCTTAAAAATCTTAACTATCTACAAAAGATCCCTGTACGTAACTGTTCTAAACATTTTAAAATAATGAAATATCCACCTATAAACAAATCGTATATAAAAACACTTTTTAAAACCGAATTCAATCATCGCACACGAGTCTCCCACTTACAGCAGCGCGTGTGCACAAGCAGCAGCAGCAGCAGCAGCATCAGCACAATGCGTGGAGAAAATTAATTCGCACCTCTCGTCGACTGTAGTGGTGGTGAGAGGAGCGAGCCTTTCGATACTCCACGAGAGAATCGGTGAGCCACAATACACACAACACACACACACACACACACACACACACAC
>UELV01088755.1:3517-13647 GCA_900490015.1 Megastigmus stigmatizans
AGATCGAGCAAGTGAGTGAGATGTCAGTGTGTGTATAAGCCGTGGGTAGTAGCCCGTCGATTGAATTGGAGGCACACGGCGGCCCAAACGGTCTACCAATGCGAATCACGCGATTATGCTAATTTCTATTGCCGAGGCTGCTGCTACACTGTAATTTCGGAGCTTACAAGGTGGCTTCGCCTTCGGGGACGTCGATTTGGCGAATTATTTGCGGCCGATCGGGACGATTGGCTTTGGGCTTTCTTGCGATCCTATCAATCGGAACGGGTTTATACTGCATGAAACGCCTCGTATTGTTACAAAAACTTTGACCCTAATATTCTGCGAAGATTTCCATTGCGAGTTTTTGTCGATTATCGATTTGTAATTTGCTGGGGCATATGTTACTTTGTATAAAGTAAGGGTACTTATGGAGATAAACGAGTGCCTTTGGATTAATCGATGAATTTTAAGTGAAAATGGGATAAAGTGTTGTAATCGGACGATTTATTTTAAGAAGACGTTTGAATAAAAATTTAATGGTTAATGAGGTGAATTTGATTTGCGCTGTCGAACGAATCTTCTAATTTTGCGGGGATCAGAGAAAAGCGGAAAAGAAGAGAAAAGATGAGACGCGTATAATATATTTCATTCTGTGGAAAAAATGAGCGAATCGTATATTGAATTGGTTTATAAAAGATTGATGGTTAATTTTCCAGAACTTTATTTACGTATGGATCAATAGATAATATGTGTCAAACAGAAATAATACGTTTTAAATTAAGAAGAGAGTACGAACATATCGATATTTTAATTTCTATCGGAATATTGGATTAAAGACTTTAAAATACCTATACTTAATTATGTAAGTTAATGTTAATAAAGAGCGAAAGAATAATATTACTGCAATGCATTTATTAAACGGGATATATATTTCAAGATGGCTCACTGCCATAAAGCATAATGATGGTATATTTTCATAAATTTCATTAGGTAAGAGATTTCAGCTAAAGTTATACGATTCCTCTCCAAAACAGCTATCTTGATACGCATTAATTTTTACCGCTTCGCCGCGGTAATTTTCACTATAATTTTCAAGCTCTCAAGATAAACACGAATTTGATGATAATTTTGATGAGAGCATTTCCGCACACTATATAAAAATTATACGGTTATCCGCGAATTTTTATTACTAGGTTAAATTAAATTTTATGGTAGTTTTCCAACTTCTAAAAAAGCACTGCTATAAATATAAAGAAAATTTTCACTTATGAATCACAAATCAAATAAAGTTAAAAGAGATGGACAGATAAGTTGAATATAGCACAGGCAAAAACGTAATATGCGTCGTAAAATTCGTCGTCGAGTTAAATCTGGAGTGTGCGAAGAGCGAGGAAAATATAAAGAGGCTAAGATACGCAAGGTCGTAGGTTGTAAGGTTGTCGCGCTTGTTTTAAAGAGAAACGAATAAATCGGAGCGAAAGAGGTGTGACGCGCGTCGTAAAGGACGAGCGGAAAATTGCGAGTTAGAAAAGTGATGTATAATAGCAATACGCGGATGACGAGAATGAAAAGTAAAAAGGTATTCTTGAAAAAGAGCAGGTAACAAGTGGTCTATTTCATCAATAAAAATAAAAAAATTATGATTTGATTTGTTGAAATGCAACTTTCGCATTTCAGTTCAGATATATTGGCATAATTCATCATTTGATTGAAATGATTACTTGGCAATCCCGATGCGCAAGATTAGCGAATCCATTTAAAAATGTTCGACAAACAGAATAAAAACAAGGAAAAATCTGCGTGTAGGCAAGCTAGAACAACACCCATACACAGCGAATTGTTACTCGCTAGGAATGCGAGCATATAGGCGCAGAAACTTTTAATATCCAATGCTGGGACAAGGGCGCGTCCAGAAACGGTAACGATCTGTCCGGTTTGCTTCGTGCGCGGAAGCTTTCCGCATTACACCGACACACATTCGCCCTTCGACTATTAAATCACTCGTCCGCTCGCGTGTGCGCACACAGTTTTTTTCCGGAGATTTTCTGCAAAAATACTCTCCTCATTGTGCCGTCGGCTGAATTATAGTTTCAAATTCGCTCGAAAAAAAAAAAAAAAAAAAAAAAAAGAAAAAGAAAAAGAAAAAGGAGAAAGGAGCTAAAAGTTTGCCGGAGAGTTGTAATTCAAAAACTTTGGACCGCGCGCGACGCGCAGCAGTTTTAACTCGTTAGTGAAGGATTGACTTTGAGAAGTGTTCCTTTTAGCCCCACTTTTTTCCTTTTTTTTTTGGCCGAATTAATTTTCCCTTTGCGCACTTATCCTCGTAAATGGATAATGGAGTACGGAAAAAGAGTCGCGTTCGCGCTCGAAATGTCCTATGGATAATTAAAATTCGAAGGAGGGATTTTCATCGATTTTTCGTTCCTGGTGCGAGGTGCAATTATTGTTAATTTTTATCGATTTCTCATTATCTTTGCAAGGATTGTTCTTACTTTGGGAGGAATTAAGGGAAATTTAATAATTAGGGTATTCCGTTCGCCAAGTTTCATTACGCGATTTCTAAGATGAAATTTTGGAAAATTAATGAAGAATCTTAATGCCATATTCAATGAAGGAAATAGGGACGAATTGAATAGAATTAAAAATTGAATTCATTTCCTGTAGCAACGAGTTATCGAACGAAAAAAATCATTCATAAATTAATGAAAATTGATCGGTGTAACTTCCGCTTACTACTTTTCTACGAATCTTTCCATTATACTCTGACGAATATTTTAATTATTGAAATACTCTTATTGGATCTGACTACACTTGTCATTCTGTTCTCATTAGTTATTTACTTTTACTTGTAATAACTTAATGAATTTATAACTAAAAATTCCAATCTGAAATTTTTCTAGAACGAATTTGCAATTGGAACAAAGCAAGAAAAATCAGTCTTTTTTTCGACCAATTTGACTTCAGCTTGCCTTTTTGATAATTCAATTTTATTTTCATACCATACTCAAATTCCGAATAATCTATACATCCGCGATACCGTCAGTTTTAACTATAGTCTTTCGACCAAGGTACAATATATTTTCTCTACTGCGCCGAACAACCGGATTTATCCATATTTTAATTGGCAGCTAAAATTAAATAAAGCGAGACAAAGAGAGCGAGATAGCGAGTGTCAAACTTGGAATTCCTGAATATTAATTAAAGCGCGAAGGTGGGGGATGCAGAGGGAGGGGGGATTAGAAGTGCACCGGCCTTTAATCCCCCCGTGCGCATAACTCGCAAATTTCACGTACTCGCTTCTGTGCCTACATATCGATCCACTCGGTCCCTGCATCCATTGTAAAATGAAATTTTCCACCAGTCTATATTCTACATGGACACGCGCTCGTATAGAAAAATATATACGCGAAAGAAGGAAGAAGGGAAGAAAAAGAAAGAGAGTCGCCGGTATTTCAAAGGTAAAGCACGCTCATTAGATAGCGGAGGATGTGAACCGTCTCTCTCTCTCTCTCTCTCTCTCTCTCTCTCACTAGCTGTACGGCGATATTCAGCTTTCCTTTCATGTGGCAGCAGCCAGAAGCCAGGTGGACGAGAGGTGCACGTATATTTCCCGCGAGGGCTGATGAAAAATCGAAGACGCGGCCCCTGGAGCGCGTCTGCGATAGCGACGTGGCAGAGAGAATGGCACGACTGTGGGAACCGCGGAAAAACGCGGAGGAGGACCGAGAAGGGTAAATGGAACAAAATGAATATTGCAAGAGAATTAAGCAGAGCGTCTTTGGGTATACACGTACTCTCTCGTATCTAATTTGGATATGTGTGTGTCGGATATTGGAATAGGCGTTGGGACGCTCGTGCTATGGTTACCTTCACAACAAAGGAATCAAAAGTATAATGTAAAGTCTTACTCAAATTTTAAATAAAGTCGGGACCAATTGTATAGCTTTATACCTAATTTAGAATATTTCAAACGATACAAAAGTTACCGCTGGCAGAAAAAAATGTTATTCTTATTTCACGTTAGACGTATAAAACAAAGAAGACGTAAAATGAAGATGAAAGGCGTTATGGGTATATGTACATGCAGCAGGAAGGTTAGTATAAATAAATTGAGCGAGAGAAAGAGGAGTTGCGGTTTCATCACAAGGCCAGAAGTACCCCGTTTAATATTTAACAAAAGAATATAGCAGGCGCGAAGTAGTTGCATTTCAACTTGAGTTTCTCTCTCTTCTCTCTCTCTCTCTCTCTCTCTCTCTCTCTCTCTCTCTCTCTCTCTCTCTCTTCAGTCGAGAGAAAATACTTTATACTGCCGCCGAAGATAAATTACTGAATCTTTCACCGTCTGCTTGCGTGTGCAAGTCACTCGTCTAATATTGATTCATATTTCTGGCCGTTGTGGGATATATATATTGACATTGAGCCTGCATTATATATATATATAATGCAGGCTCAATGTGCATATTTTGACAAAGAAGCATCGCGGAGGGCAAAAGGGATTACCGGATCTTCGCTATATGAGTATTTGTCGGTATAATTAAATATTGATAGCGATGCAAATTTCAAGTCCAATTCCCATTGACTCGATAACTTATTAACATCGGTATAACGATAGTTTGCTGGGTATCGATAGTTATGGGCTATATGAGCGGTCGGTCAAGGCAAACAAACCAGTCAATCATCATCGATTAGTCCGAGGCCAAAACATTGATGTAAAGGTCCCTCGTTGCTGTTATGCCCTTATAACATCGTTTATTTATACTTTTTTTGCTCATTTGCTCGTTGTGTAATATGGAAAGAAAATATCTTTATTTTTAGCAAATTCCACTTTTATATCTACATTTAATATTAATTTAATGAAATATTTGTAGTTTGTAGCTTCTTATCAAACAAATAATAAACATAAAAGCTACATTTTTTATTGTTATTCTCTTTAACCCAAAACTTTTGTGCACGAAACAAAGGATAAATCCTTCTGTAAATAATTTACTCGACGCAACAACGCAGTTCCTCGCGAAACCAACTGAGGCCTCCATCACTTTTTCAGCATACGTATTCCGTATTTATTCAGAGGGCCGCCCGGGCCAATCGAAGTAGCGCGAAAATCATCCGAACGATCGAAATTGAAAATCAAAGCGCGATGTTTAACATCGCAGGGGTCGAGCTGACGCATCGTAAAAAGCATCAATGAAGCGATAAAAAATTATCCCCTCGTATTATACAATATATCGCTGCAGAGAGAGAGGGAGAGGGGGGTGAGGTCCCCCTATACGTATAACCCGTCCTGCTCGTTTCATCGGGCAGCTAAAATTTCGGTTTTATTATATAGATGGCCAGGGAGGAATATTAATAAACGGCTCCGCACACGCCCATGTGACTCTCTATGTCCGTTAATTGTCCATCGATCGTTCGCGCGTGAATTCATCACCGTCTCTCCCTCGCACACACACACACACACATTGGGTATCTCGCTTAAAAGAGTCCCGAGTCGACGGTATGTTTTATTAAATAATGCACATACGTACACACGTAAATGCGCGATACGCAATAGACCGGTAGCAGCAGTAGCGGCGGCCTGAGCTTACCTGGCCGATAAATTATCAATTTACCCTGGAATTTCTGAACGTTCTATACCCCCAAATATTCTCTTTGATGCATCGCCTCTCTATCCCCCGCGCCACTGCTGCTGCAGCTGTTCTTGCCAATAAGTGTATACACATGATTTCGCCCCCCAAGATCTGCCACCAGCTCTCTCGCTTTATCATTTTGCGGCTGGAATATTCAGTTCCGATCGAGAATTGAATCGCTCGTGTATGCTCTCGCACTTTAATACTTTCATCTCGTTATCTAAAATTTCATTTTGTACGATTGATGTACAAACAATATATACCTAGCGTCTAAAATTTTACTCTATAATTGTATTTCTCTTATAGCTCTATTATATAAACTAATGTGATGACGCACTGCTGAAAACACAAGATTTCCTCAGAATAATTTTTCAGAACGAATAGTAAGATGCGGAACTTTTTGAATACTCTGCAAGACAGTCGCACGCGCGCGCTCACAATCGAATGCGCATTCCCGCGCTTAATTATCCGCGTTTATATACAGAGGCTCCGTCGTGTAATTTAACGTCGGGTAAAACTCAAAGCGCACTCGCACACTTACACACATACACACACACAGAGAGAAACCTGATTATAATTACACGTCAGAGGGTTTGCTCGCGCCCGCGCTTGTTTCTAATTTTCGTTTACTTTTCGCGGTCTGAAATTACGCGGCTTTGTTTTCCGCTTCTCTCGTCTCTGCTACTACGCGCTGCCGCCCCGTGACGTAGTTCCGCTTGTTTTCGCCGGCGAATTTCCCTTCGGGCACACGAGCCGTCGCGGCAGCCGCCGTTGTTGTTGAAATCTGCTGCGTAACACTTGAAAACATTTTGCGTAGTAACCTTGCTCGACTGAATACGCGGCGGCGGCTCTTTTTGAGAGATTCTCTAGATCTGTTTGGCGTGGCTAAACTGCCGCTGACGCTTACGCGCTCCGACGCACTTTTTTAATTTACCCGCGTGTCCTTTTTGTACGCGCGGCTCTGTGTTGTTGCGCAAGAATAAATGGATTTGGAGGAAAATTGCGTGGACGCCTTGCAAGTATCATATTTTGACCAGGCTTGAAAATTTGTATAATTTTTGAGTAAAATTCAATACCATATCTATAATGTCGGCAATAAATTTTGGAAACTTCATTCATATAATGTGCATAATTGGAATTCAATTATTCATTGAATCAATTAGCAACGTAGATTGCAAAGTTAAGATTATTAAAAAATAAATGAAGGGATTAAAATGCATGTCTACGTCGGACGCAGTAATCAACATTCTCAATTAAATAAATGTCTGTATATAAGCAGTTCAAATACAGAAATCCCTACACACAAACAGCCAATGAATGTTCGCGGTCCTTTAAAGAAAAAAAAAAAAAGAAGGACGATGTTAGAAGGTATAACAAGGATCATCCTCGCAGTGCACAGGGTCGAAAATTCAAGCCGCGGAGTGCAGTGTATGACGTGGGAGTAAATGATAGGTAGAGAAGGCGTTTGTGGCTGTGCGCTCCTCGCATTTCCCGTTGATTGCCACTCATTCGGGATGATGCGCCCTTTGGGATGGTACACGAGAGATGTAGTTCCCTCCGCGTGCCCCGAGAGCGCCGCCAACTTCTGTAATTCGCCGATTCTCCATTACTGCCGACCGACCCCGCACAGCCTTCGCTCTCTCCGACGATTGAATTATTCTTGGAGAGATAGTTTATCAGCTACTTCGCTCGAGCTCGCGTTGTGTGTGTGTGTGTATGTGGACGTGGGAGTACCATCCGTTCCAATGACGAGGAGCGACTGGGCCAAGTGAAAATTATAATACGCTGTAGCTTCGTATCTGTTTGACGCTGCGGCCTGTGTGCGTATATGTTTGTTTAGATCGCCATTATTCAAATTAACTGATTTGCATTAATTGTCAGATGGTTTGTCTCGAGTATTCTATTTTGTCCATTGGTTCTTTTAGATAAAATAAATGAATTATATTATTGTTAACAATGCAGCGAATTTTATACGTAACGACTGCAATTGTTACATTTTATGCTGTCGAAAGAAACCGTCACGTATGCATTTGCCGATGTTCAGCATTTTTTGCCTCGATCAGCTATAGCCTTTTTTTGGCCCGAGAGCCGAGTCAGTCGAATTGCAGCCCGGGGAATTTTGATTTCTCTTTTCGCGGCGCGCCACGAAACAGCTTCGTGCGCGCATGGCAAAATTGCAACCGTAACTGCCGCCCTTTCCATAATATTGCAAATCACCATATATATAGTCTTCTCAGTTACATACACACAGATGCACATGGAATTGTGCAGGCCACGTAGATTTTAAAACATCCGAGCTGAACGCGTGACATATGCTTAATAAACGCAAGTAGATATAGACGAACGTGAACAGACGCGAATTTTCAACTATAGTTCATTTAAAAATTTCCCTTAATGCAAGGGCATTCCAATATTTTTAAATCAATGTGATATCGTTATCAGTGGATTTAATTCCAATTCCGTACAGGTGTATACCACCTACTTTCGTACACTTTCTACAATTTCTAGCGATTTATATATTTAACGACAATATTGGTTTTGAAACTTTATTATATTCTGGAGCCGATAAAGAGTGAGACAAATATGTGCTCTCGCGTGTGTGTGCGGAGCAAACGAGCCAGCGATCGAGAGACGGCAAGTCGCGCGCTCAGCCCATCGGTCCGATATCTTTCTCCCCCGGAATAAAGTTGAGAGGTAGAGAGAGAGAGAGAGAGAGAGAGAGAGAGAGAGAGAGAGAGAGAGAGAGAGAGGACACGAGACATGGGGATCGAGGAGTCGAAGGAAAATAAATGCGAGACGCGCCGGACTGTTATACACTGTGCGAGTAAGCTCTCGAATCAGGAAAGGTGGATATCTCGGAAAGAAAGAGAAGACGCACACAGACTGCGAGCGAATGATGGGGAAGTAGAAGAGTGAGTGGAAAGAAGCGAGCCGGAAGGAAATAAAGAAAAGAAAGAAGGAAAGAGAGAAAAAGAGGAAAAATATGCTGAGGTTCGTGTTTACGCTGGCTTATTTCGGCCGACGCGCTGTGTGTGTATATATAATACGCGCGGCTGTGTGCCACGCGTCGCTAACGATTCGAGCTTAATTTATACTTGGCCTCATACCTGATGCCATGGGGCAAAGTTTATTTGTCCCGCTTACACACAGTTTGTTCGCACAGCCTTAAATTTGTTTTAAGCTCAAAACGCGCTACAAACTTACGTTTATTAAGCGAGCCAGGGTTTTAAGTAATATGCGTTTGTGTACCTTATGCGTATATACATTTGACTCGGAAACGCTTAGAAAATCGTGTAAATAATATGAGTTTATTTTTTAAATGACACACGCAGGCGCGGCTTGTACAATTATTAGAATTTGACAAAATTTTATGCCGCCGTTGATTTCGGTATATATTGCACACATTTGTATGCGCAGAGGAAGACGGAAATGTGGGGAAACCTTTGCCGAATGGATATAATAACGCGCCTAAGTTCTTAAAGCAAACGTATTATTTTAAGCTCGTGAGAGCGATACTTACAGTTCCGCTTCCAAGTATTAAACAGAGTTTCGCGTGAGAGACTCCGGTTTTAAGCTCGCGGAGAAGGAAAATACATTATTAAGTGAGCATCGCCTGTTTCGCTTCGAAGGCTATACATGTCATACGCACGAGCTATGTTATATACATTGACAAATATCCGCGCCGTATCGGAACTTTTAATTTATCAAATTCTCTTTGTGCAAATTTAGATTCTATATCTTATAATATATTATGGTGTAGAAGCTTACGTATGAAGTCGGATTTGTAAGCAGACGTGATACGTACCTGAAACAAAGAAAACAAATGCGAAAATTAATTGAAAGTAGTATTAATGAGTAGGATGAAATGCAAATGTTTACAATAAATATAATATTTTAACACAACACAAATATCATTTTCATTGAAAAAGTAAAGAAATTTAATTCACTCGAAACACAAGCAAAATCTAGCTTCGAACGAATAAAATTACTATAGCAGCCCTATCTCCTATACGAATTCGCGACACTTAAACAAATCGAGCGGCCATTCAATTAGTCGTCGAATAAGCTAGACATCATCTGGTGCTATAAGAGCAGAGACGCGAGAAAAAGTAGAGCCGCCGCGACGAGGAAAAAGGTCTTCGCAGGATTTCACCGAGACCAGATAAATCCGTCGCGGCAGTGGTGGCAGCGTCGTCGCTCCGAAAGATCTCTCCCACGGTCGAGTCGGATTAAAGCGATCGCGCGAGGAGCCGAGGATTTAAATAATTGAAATAAACGCCGAGGGCACGACGTCGACGACGACGAGAGAGGAAAAGGCTTGGATTGACGCGGTCGATTCGACCACCCCACCCGAGTCAGCGCTCCCGAATCGTTTTATTTTATTTCCTTCCTCCCCCCCCCTCTCTCTCTCCCTCTTTTCTATTCCCCGCGTAACTATCGGCTCGCTCCGTGGTTTTCGTTCGCGAAAGCAGTTGCCTAAGCAGAAAATCGAAAAAAAGAAGTAGAGAGAGAGAGAGAGAGAGA
>UELV01088766.1:0-21243 GCA_900490015.1 Megastigmus stigmatizans
GTATAATCCACCTAGCGAGTAATATTTAAACTATGTGCATATGTACGGAGTATCGCGCGGGGTAAGGCGGGCCGGGCGCGCCGGAGCGGCGGTACGTCTTCTTTTTCGCGTTGTATATCTTATAGTAAATATTATTTGCACTCTGTGCAAAACATTGATTTCTATGTAAAATTTCCTCAGCTTTCGATTAAAAGTATTAAAAAAAATATTAAAAATACACTTTTCGAGATATAACATATTTTATATTTTTTAAAGGTGAAAATAAAAAATTTCGGAGAAAATACTTACACCATTGGAAATCTGAGAAAAAAATACACAAAATCTATGTTTTACATATTTTTGTTGAGTTCATTTAGGTAGTTTAAACACGAGTTGAACACAGCGTGTTTTGGCGCTTGCGCGCTGTGCTTGGAGAGTTGACGTGAAACGCCTCATATATATATATATATGAACTTACTCGTGCGGGCGGTCGAAGATGCCAAATATTTTTCAATTAGTGGTAACCTGATCGGAGGCCTTGGACGAGTTTTGCCCCACCGGATTTAATATACAGTAAACACCATCCTTGATTAAATGATTTCAGTAAACAGTATGTTAGCTGTTTTCCTTATACAGAATGTTTACGTTCTGGCTTTGAGATAATTCATTCAAAAATACATAATATATTCGTTGAGATAGGCAATTGAACATCTATGTCAAACCGTAAGAAACTCGAGTACAGAAAAAATTGGAAAATATTTAAAGTCACAGTCTAGGCTTTTCCTTGATGAGAAATTGGATATCTAAGCGCGCATGTACTTACCAACATTTAATCATGCCAATGCAGTAGCATGGATAATCAGTTTCTCAATACTATCTTTTCTACGGAAACAATTTTAGATTTGTCAATTAAGTAGTTAGTAAGGCAGTTTAATAAAGCTGGTATTGTTGTATTTGCGTAACATGATATATTATCTTCATTCCGTAGTCCATTAATAGTCCATTTTAAGTTTTCAGTAATAAATGTATTTTGTAAAATAATGCCATTGAAATAAATTTTAGAATTTATTTTCAAATTTATATTAAACTGCATGACTAATTTTTGTTTTTTTTTATTTTTTTTTTTATTTAAAATTTTCTCAAACATAGACATATTTACAAATATTATCCAGTAAAATGAAAATCATGAAAACCCTGCATCGAAATAAACATTTAGAACTGAAAAATTTCTTGTTAAATATAATATCTAAACCGATAAATCTATTTTTATCGGTCTTACAGTCTCTTAATAATAGTGACAATCAGATTGCCCTTGTTTACATTCCCCCTGGAGAGGAGTCCCAGAAGAGGAGTTATATATAATGAGGAGTTATGTATAATTAAAACCTGAAATAAAGTTTATTTCAGGTTTTAATTAATTTAGATTTATTACAGATTCTACGGGGGTGAATGTAAACAAGGGCAATCTGATTGCCACTATTATTAAGAGACTGTAAGACTGTAAGACGATAAAAATATATTTATCAGTTAATAGTATAGTTCAGTCGACAAAAATAGTCTTTTTATTTTTAAGTATTTAAATACGTTATTTGTAGATTTACATATATGTATGTGTATTATTTCTTATGCGAGCTCTGAATAAATTTTAAAGTTATTCACAAATAGAATTTGAATAGTAATTACAATAACTAAATTTTTATTATTAGTTTTGTTATTTATTTATTAAATATTACATATATATTGGAACAAAAACTAACGTTTGAGGAAGTTAAGTGCCAATGAATAGGCAGCGATATTTTATATTTATTTAATTAATTATTTAATAAATTCAATTTTAAACATTAATAAATATTACTTATGTCGACTGTACTCTACTATAAACTGACAAAGATTTTTCTATCGGTCTTACAGTCTAATCAATATTAATGGACAATCAGATTGCCCTTTGTTTATAATCACCTCCGCAGAATCTGAAATAAAATTATATATAGGACAATACCTTTACTAATAAATGTTTTTTCAGGTTTAAATATAATTTTATTTCAGATTCTGCGGGGGTGATTATAAACAAGGGCAATCTGATTGCCCATTAATATTGATTAGACTGTAAGACCGATAGAAAATCTTTGTCTTTTTATACCAGTCTTAATACAGAACCATCAGGTTAACATTTCTCTTACTTTCTTATGTATGAAAATTATTATGTATGAAAAAGTATTATGTATGAAAAAGAAGGTGTAATGTGGAGCAGGATACAATCATTGCATACCAGACACTTTGGATTGATGTAAGGCATCTATTATGCTTTTTTTTTCAATCAACCGCACCTGAACTGACGAAACTTTTCGTAATTTCTTTATTTTGTTTATTAATCATAAAAAGTATGGATAATTTTCTTTATTTTCGTACTTTTCTAATTCCTTTTTCAAAAAATTATTTTTATACACATCAAATTATTCATAACGTGTCATTTTATTTATTTAGACTGCTCTTTACGATGATACCTTTTTCACGTCAACCCGAAACTGGCAATAATTTCCCTCTCTATAACAGCGTTCACCTTCTCGAAAAGTAGAAGTGACCACACTTTCGCTCTCAGAGTCTTCGAGGATGCGAACGTATACCTACGTCTGTCGCGACACTTTGCCTCCCCCTAAAAAAAAAAAACCAATCGCGATGCACGCAGCATCAGGAATGCTCCGCATTTTTCTTTGCACTTGATGCATTTTCTTAACCTTTAGAATTGTTCATCGCTCGTCAACAAAAAAAATAAAAAAACAAAAACAAATAAATAACAAACAGTTTGGTAAGGATGCACAAATGTAGCCATGGTGTTACCTCTATCTGTAAAACTTTCCACATAAGAATCTGTGTGTGTGTGTGTGCGTGTGTATAAAGCCGCGGGTGCGACTAATCGGCGTCGCGCACGCAGACGAGAATCGCGCACGTGTGTGACGCACGCTTTGGAATCCGAGCGGAGACCTCGAGCGCGGCCAGCGACACCGCGGACCACGGGAGGAGGTTCTCTCCTCGGCTTCTCCCTGTCTTTCTTTCCTATAGAAGATTATACCGAGAAAACGGCTTCTCATTGCCCGCTTAATGACTATATATCAGCGCTCATTGCACCCGCGCATACTTATGTACCGACTACTCTCCATGCGTCTTTCTCTTTCTCCCTCCTCTCTCTCTCTCTCTCTCTCTCTCTCTCTCTCCCGTTTTCGCTTTCGTGTTTTCCTGATGCTCGGACCTTATCCCTGTACCTATATCGTGAACTTTTTTTTATCTCTTTTCGTATTCTTACACTTGGCATTTATCGATATCATTGCTATTGCTTTTATTATTCTTTTGTTGCACGTAAAATTTCTTATAAGTATATATAGAGACGAGCTTATTTGGGTTTTAGAATCCACATGTAGAAAATATCAAAAGTCATTTCCATTATTCATCGTCTATTTGTACAAGACATTTCCTGTACCGTATGTAAAAATTTCACAAGACAAGTGTACTTATCGGCATATCTATATCGTATTCTGCACTTGAAGAAGATAATGCTGTTAAAAAATGTTTTTAAGTACTTTTGGAAAAAATCTTTTTTCATTTGTTCCTCTCTAAGAAAGCGAAACACAGAATGTACAAATATATCTTATTAATTACAAAAATTATTTTTTTAATTACTACATAAGAGTGTATTAAGTCTCCGACCAATCGATTTTCTCTAAATTTTCTTCAAACTGCTCATACAGAATCATTTAGTTACGTTTTATTGATTTTTTGAAAGTTTAATATACGTTACGGTATTAAAAATGAAAATATTCAATACCAGAATCTGAGATTATAACATGGAAAACCTATGCTTAGAATGCATTAAAGACATATGTTTATTAATCGCAACGTCAATTTTTCTCTAGGATTCTTTAAAAAACTAGTATGTAATACTGGACTTAATCTGAAAAAAGATTAATTAGGGCTCGGGGTGCCGACTTTAAAGTTATGCTATAATGTTATATAAGTATATATGTACTGTAGTACAGTCTGTACCAAAGTGCATATAATATATTTCGAATAAAACTTAAAAAAGCTTATAAAGTAACCCTTTGATATACTAATACTCGTATCATTATGGCATCGCGATCTGAAAATTCACTGTAACATCGTTACCAACGTCAATTCATATCGATTCATATCTCCAGCGTGGAAAGACAAAAGTCGTCCTTGACACGATGATAAGCACCTGGATATCCATGCCCATCAACGCATCTGTCTCGGCTTTGCTCTTTTAATAGAAGCACGAGACGGAGTGTCTAATCAATATCGCAACTTCAACATGACGCTGATGTCTGTATAATGTGTAACATAGTGGCTATACCACCAAGACAGAGATAAGCGCAGGAGTCTCTCAATCTACAAGATGTGATTGTATGCACTTATACTTTGTATATATATCGCTATAATATAAGGACGTTCTATTGGTACAATAAAGAGAGGGAGAGAGAGAGAAGGGGGGGGGAGAGATAAGTAAGTAATTCGTATTAATTAAAAAAATACTTTAAATTATACAAATCCCAAATACAGTTGCACTACCTCTGTGAATTATTATCTATCATCTGGTACAGTTTCAAGTAAATATTTCATGATACCATAAAAAATTCTTGTTTCGAAATAATGTGCAAATTTTTTCGGAATAAAAAAATTTTTAAGGCATTATTAAAATATTTACTTAATACCTTGCCAAATGATAGATATTTCATACACGAAGTGCACCTCTATTTGAGATTTGCATAATTTCAAGTATTTATTTAGTTATAATTAATTATTCAGGATCCGGCCGCTAAAATAGTAAACATAAGTTGTAATGCATCCATCTATCTGCAAACTAAATTTCGGGATAATCATTGTGTTATTAGCCTACTAAGTCCCAAATGTCGTCAATTTACAATGAATTTTAGTCTAGTTTTTTTTTTTCATATTATCTGTACCAAAAAAGAATTTCCTTTCAGAATATCGCCTCAGAAATTATCGAAGATCATCGCTTAAAAAGATACAAACACTTTTTTGAAAAAAAATTCTATTATTTTTTGGCGTCCGAAATGAAAGTTTTTTTGAAAAATTTCAGGATGCTCTAACTCATAAACTATAAGCTCAATGAAATGCTTTTCACTCGTTTCACTTTTCACTCTTAGCAATTTTTATTAACAATTGCGTCTAATACTATCTCTAATAGAGTAAAATCATAGAAATTTAGGTATCACTCGTAGTTCAAGTAATATGTTTACATATACTAGACTTACTACTAAACTACGTCATAGTACCCATTTCAATTGTTATCGAAGCATAGACCCTTTTTCAAGAGGCACTCGAGATAGAGAGGGAGATACATTCTTGTATATATAGAACGTGTTTTTCTATATCAATTGAATTCTAAAAAGGTTCTCTATTTGCGTCAGTTCAGCTTCCCGTGACGTAAGTATATGTTTTCCGAAAATGTAAACTACAGCAATGCTTAGGGAGTCGAATTAGGGACCGATTTCATTTGTAAAAGGCCTCCCAGATAAATATCTAAAGTAAGTTGCTATACCTGACGATATACTTTCTAGAATCTATGAATGTATAGGGCCTGTGTGGATTATCTGGACAATCATTCATTTAACAAATACCTGTAGTTATAGCTTGATTGTCGTTACAGACAGTCAAAATCATGTAACATCACTTACTTCAAGCTATTAAGGTTGAAGTCGAGTTAAATGGAAAACGCACTAGAAACAAAAGTGGTTCTGTACTGTATTATGTAAAGAGTTTTTAGGAGTCAATTATATTTGAGTCATATTTTTTTAAGATGATAATAACTACCCTAAACAAGAAAAAAAATTCTTTTTGCATAGTGATGCTTTAGTTCAATTGTATTAACAGTAAAATAAGCGTATATAAATTTATACAATAAATGAACATTACTCGTTATAGGAAAACATAATGAAACTAAATTAAAGGGTAACATTTAAGTCTAAATAGCGTAACCAATTTTCCCAATTATAATTTTATATCAACTCTCTTAAAGTCAATTTTCACTCTAAATAATTTAAACTGTATTAATGATTGATCCACGTTATGTGTAAAAGTCGAACAATAAAATAAGCCTTACAAAGGTATACACATAAATGATTTTAAAATCAATAAATACTGCTGTATAAATCTCAATAGGTTTGGCAAGGTCTAATAAATAAAAAAAAAAAAATAAATATAAGATTTTTATTCAAATGCACATTTAATAAGAGTATATAACAAATCAATAAAATTAATAGAGACTCTCCTTAACTTTCATTCGTTTAGAGCCGACAAAACCTCTATAATTTCCTAAACAAACACATCAATGTATTTCAGAAATAAGAAAGCACGATTAAATTAGCATCAAATATGCCGTGTAAAATATGCGTGTTATCTAATCGTCTGCCGAATAATCGCGCAAAATCATCGAAGGATTGCAAAATCTGCCAACCGGAGCAACCGGTCTTTATAAATGATTCCCTTAATATCATTATGCACATATATATATATATATATATATATATATTCCATCGGTAGTATGTGTGTGCCTCATTTCGCGCACCAATGGTCGTCACATATAATAAAAGGAAAAATGAAAAAAGGTAGTGTCTTAATCGTATGTAAGTGGGTATTTGGGCAGTCCGTCGCTCGATAACCTTGGGCTCATTTTCTTTTTCACGTATACACACATATATATGGGAGCACGAGGCACGCGTGCACGCATTTAGCCACCCGCGCCGTTCACCGCTTCGATCTCTTCCACCTTCCCCTTTTGTTTGCATCTTCTTTCCACTCCCAGATCGAGTTTCGCAATTTCATCTCGTTCGTCTGGTTCACAGTGCATTATCGCGCTTATTTATTATTATTTTTTTTAAACGACTTTACGCAACTGGTAGTTACTGCTTTCTAGTGAACTATACGGGAGATTCGCATTTAAAATCGATAACAGAGCCCCACACATCTTGCATACCGAAATAATTTCAACAAATAGTGTTTATTATATTTTATAATAACGATTTATTGAAACGCTAAAGGTATTAAGTAAGCTGTATAGGGAAGGAGAGAAAAATAAAACTTTAGTGAATATTAGAGAGGATATGTTTTAAAATTGGATCTAATTAGTAATTTTATATTATATTTAATGAACAACTTTTGAAAGTCTTGCATCAATAAATATACTATTTGAAAACATGTACTAACGATCAGTAAATAAAAGCGCGAATAAAATGTGCGGAGATCAGTAAAAGGCTGCGTTTTTCTTTTAACCGTTAAAAGGAATAAATTTGGATTGTGAATATGTTCGTTATATGCAAAATAACGAAGAGCAATGTCACAAGACGGTTCGAATCGAATTGAAGTCGCAAGTGGCCAGACTCTGGTTGCGAAACGATCTCTTGCTTCTCTCCTTCGCCACTCTCTTTTTTTCCTCTGCTTCTCTCTCACCACTCGCGTTGAATATATTTCTGTTAATTTGGCGTACTTGGGTAACGTAACGCATTTACGAAATACACGGACGTTTCGGAAATTTCTTAACAAATGCGTGCACACCAACGAACGAGGAAAGGAGACACGAGATCAATGATATTCGAGATTTCATTCTGATTAATCAAACTGGTTTGCTAAGCGCATTGCCAAGACTTGCACTTGAATTGGTTGCATCCGAGTTTCGAAAGTGCTGGAGCGAAACACATCTTTCATTAACTAGAATATTGTAAAGAACCTGTAAATATTGTAGAATTAACATATTTAAATTGATGTAAATTATTACGCATAATGTTGAAAATTCTTGAAGATATGGTACTTGTGAAACTAAAATTATCCACGCACTTCATACAAACCCCACGTCGCTTCCTCTATGAGGAGCAATATTGGAATTGTACTTAAATAGATTAATTTATTAAATAGATTTATTAATAAGTATTTCTTCTAACTATGCATTATCATAATTAAGAATCTATCAAACATGTACGTCAGAACATTATTTTTATAAATATGTAATGACATAATTAAAATGTCATTTTGATGAAAACTAAGAATAGGCATAGCTATTTATATACTTTTAATCAGAACTAATTAGAACATTGACGAAATCAAAACATCATTTAAATTATTTTTGAACGAATAACATTATATTTATTTCGACGAAAATCAAATTGGGCATGAATGACTGTATTGACGATGTCGTAAGAGCACGGAGATAAAGAAAAAGGCAACGTGCGAAAGGAAAAATAATAGCCGGCGCATCGTCGCGGAATCTGTGTTTTGAAGCCAAGGCCCATTTCTGACTGGGCGGGTACACCCACTGTCGAATATTGCCACGGGACATGTGCACAGGCTGAGCGGAATCTTAAACTGTTGTGGCTTCGTGAATCGACCGTGTAGTACCGAAAACTTGCGTTTAAGACAAATGTTTAATTCTTATGAGGCTATTTGTTTTTTTTATTTCCAATTATCAATAGATTGCATAAGGACAAAAAGCTGCTCTAATAGAATCCTTAGAAATGTCTGGAAAATCATGTAGGAAATTATATTAATTTCATGTTTATTTATAATATTTTTAAAAGCAAATGATAATATGTATAAGTTTACCTTTGGAATTACTTGAGGAGTATTGTATATATAACAGTGTACAATGTAATTTTATTATATTTTAGTTCAAATTGTACAGGATTAATTTTACATTAATAAGTTATTTCAGAACTACGTAATTGTTTTGGACTTTTATAAAGATATGCGTAAAAATTTCATTTGACTATAATATATAAAGGTGAACTCTTTATTTTTAATTATTTTTTTATAAATATGGAATTCATATAATACAAAAGCTACCTTGAGAATATTTTTATTTCATTGAAATTTATACCAGCATTAATAGAATGAGCTTTTTTAAATAAGCTAATATTTGTATACTTAAATAATAGTTCTACTTATTAATATGCATTAAAACTTAATTTTCAGCGGTTCACTAAGAGTTTGTATACGTGATGATTCATTAAGTGCAGTAATTCAAATGGTGGAGAAAATCTTACTGTTAATTTTATTCCGGTAGTAGCAAATAGGTATCTTGCAATTCATTAATTCTGTGCGAACTAATTTGAATGATTTGGAACATTTGAAAATCTAACCTGTAAAAATATAATAAAAAACTAGCTATGTCAGCTTTACGAAAAAAATGACTGCTACACCTTTTATATGCAACTTTAGACTACTATATACTTTTACAACTACTTTTGACATGTTTGACTTCAAAATTATTTCTACGGTTTTAACTCAAAATTCTTAACTCAAAATTTTACATTGTTTGGCTTAATTAATTATTTAAAAATTAACAATGGTAAGTAAAGAAGTTTATTCTTATAGAACAAAATCATTCTATAATTTTATTTAACTTGTTTGTTAAAGCACACTTATCAACAATTCAACAATTCATACAAATTATATCGTATAAATCGATATTATTAAGAATTGTATTTAAGAAAATGTATTTTTTTATCTATTGTGAGCACTTAATAATAATAATAATAATAATAATAATCTCTGCAAAAATATTTAACCTCTAACTGATAGGAAACCATCTTTTCTTTATCTGAATAATTAAACGAAAAAATAATTCAGACGTAATATTTTTTTTACTTAAACAAGTGTGAACCAGCTTGTTACATTTGCTGTCCGAGTAAATGCAAGAGCAGCAAGAAAAGCCCTTGCCATCCACCGGAGCGCAGCTGTCCACCGAAACCGAAGTGTCCACCAAATTCATGGCGGGACATTTGGGTTCTTCAGAATGTAAAGTACGGACCGGACTTTATTCCCTGCTGCATCAAAAAATACAATTTACCTTGTCCTGCCCACGAGTCATGTGATTAAAGAAAGAAAAGAAAGAAAAAAAAAGAGTATAAACGTACGACATTTTAAGATGTAAGAAAAGCAGAGAATCGAAGCTCAATTGGTGCATGTAAATACTGGCTTATATACACAAGTTACGATTGTGCATTATTTATGTAACACCGGAACACGTGAATAAATGTCTGATTCTTTCACTTGCACGTTTAATTTGAAATCGAAACATATATTACATCAGCCTTCGATTTGGCTCTTTTTTTTTTCTATTACAAATTTTTGAATTGAGGCAGTTTTTAATAATGAGTAAACAATGATCGATACTATTTCAAAGGTTAATGCTTGTTTAAGAAGAATACAGAGTAGTATTTTTTTTTACAAACAACGAGCGATGAAACATACAAAAAGAAATCAAGGATGCCGCTTTGGTCGAATCGACAAAATTGTTGTTTGTGTAAAATCTTGTTGAATCGACAAAACGTTATATCTCCGTTTACAAATAAAGTGGAAGGTACAAAATGAAAATAGTGCATGCATATATACAAGTGACTTCCAAAATAAAAATAAAATATCGCTTATTTTTGTGATGCAACGAAATAGCTTTCAAAGTTCGTTGCTCTTACGAAATATTAACTGCGGATTTAAATGTTAAGTATTTATAAGCGCTACGGAAAATTTTGATTACAAAAAACTAACTCGATTTAAACTATGCGGAAATTTAGTTAAAACAAAGTTAATACGTAATGCCATTGACACTTGTAATTTTTCAGAACACTTATAAGTGCAGTGTTAGAATAATTAGTAATTGATTGATTCACCTACAGTATAACATTATTAAATATAAATTATAATTAAATCAATATATCATTACTATGGTAGAAAATTGACGAGTTCGACTGGTCAACGTGTTAATGAACTGGTAATGTTTTGTGGCTGATTAGCGAGCAATATACTTCTAAGTGTTCTATATCACGAAAAGTGTTTAATCTTTTATGCAGGCCCCAGAACTAGAAATAATAGTGAAAATTCGATATATTTAAAAAATCTAACCAAAAACTGGCTATGTATTAATTTATGAAAATATAATTTGATTTTATTTAAAAACAGACTTTAGACTTAAATATGAATGACTATCGAAATGTTTTGGCATATGCTATATATAATATTATACGATATATTTGTTTTTAATATATAAAAATAATGTTTTTGTTAGAATCTTGTACATGTTTTCAATCTTTTTTTTTTTTTTGAGAAACTATAGAGTATAACATCAGAATTGAGATTTACGAATGTTTTATGACATTTTTATTCTTTTCTGGGTAGTTCATTAGATGTAAAATGTAAATATAGAATGATTGTCGATTTTATCAAAGCATGCTACACATGCGAAGTTTATTGCCAAGGTCTCTCGTCTAGGTTGAACAATAAACTAGATGAAGAAAAATCTATATTATGTATATGTGCAAAACCTTACTTGCACGTTTAGATGCATATACTTTTATAAATCCTTGTCAATATTTTAATTGTTTTTTGTTAACAAAATTACATTCTATATAAAAATGATATAATTTAAAAAAATATTATTGCGTAGAAACCGCTGATCGTTTCGAGCTAAATGATTGATATGTCCTTTTATTGGAAGGCAGCTCTTATAAAAAAAAAAACTTACTTATACATTTATTTCATCATAGAATTTTTCAAAACTTATTATTGGAATCTGTGCGAGCTACAGTTATTGTTTATTTCTTCCGTTAATTTTTGTCGAATATCTCTTCACTAACTATGATCGAAGGCGGCCCGTTGCAGCTTAAAGTCAAGCCCCCCTAGCAACCAAATTTGCTTAAGCTGAGCAACTTAGGTATCACACGAGCAGAAAGATAAATACAATTAAGTGTAAGAAAGAAAGGCCAAATATAGAGCGAGAGGCAGAAATCATGGTAGCCTGAGAGGAAGCGGAAACGCCCGCGCGATAAAAGACGCAGTCGTTCGTGGTCTTAGCGCTATCTTGAAAATCGTCGTCGAGGGATCGGGTGTTTCTTGGAAACGCGAAACGTCCCTTCCTCCCGCTCGGTTTGCCATCCTCATCATGTCGCGGTATAAACGCACGTGCGTAAAGGAACGGCGTAGTCTGGCGCGTCGATCTTGCAGATATAATAACGCTGCTGTGCTTGCGCACTGGCTGGCCAGCCGGGACTTTCGAGCCGATCAGCACTGTCTGCGCGATCTTGACGGACGTTCTGGCGGGCCGCCGTTCGAGCTTGACCGCCAAAGCTACTGCTGAATGTGGCTGTCTCGAAATGCGTGAAAAGCAATGCACATAATGCTGCAGTTTTCTCTTTTCTAACTAAGCTACTGCTTGTTTGTATAGTATTCTAAATGGTATCAAATGTTACACCTCGACCCACACTATACCGAAATCTTAGATAGTTTCGTTTTCTATAGCGTTGATAGATTTTTATGAAGAAGTAGTAGTAGGAAGGCAAATTGGTATATGAATTAGCAACAAACTAACTTGTATTTTTGATATTAATTATTATAAAAATACAGCTCACAAAATTATTGCGTTTAATTCCATTAATACCAAAATTTTTCTTCTTTTTTTTAAAAAAATTTATATTAAAAAATTTAAAGAAACAGTTTGATTAGCAAACCTGCACTTTTTTATACAATTTAATATCATATATTTGAAAAATGTTCTACTTTAATTTTACAATAGGAAAAGGTTCTATCTGATAGTTTTTATTAAAAAACATTTATCGCACAAACACGATTTTTTGTATTGTGGGAATTAATTTTATCTCGGAAAAATACCAAAGATCTTTTTTTTCGTCCAAGCGTTGCTTAGTCTAAGAGCAAGGTTTTAATACAAAAATTTCAATCGCTACCATCTTAAACTTGGGAAGAAAAAAATTGTTTTTTAATTTATTTTATAATTTTAAAAAAATATTTAATGATAATTATGCATTCAGTAAAACTTTTAGAAACAATATGAAAGCTTATTAAAACTGTTGAACTATTTAAATATATCTTAAAGTAAGTTAGAAAAAAATTTATTGAAAATATATTTTCTATCACACAGTTTTCATTTAAAACTTGTTTAATTGACAGCCGAACCGAAAGCCAAGTGGCAACACGTGGTCTAAGCTGGTTGATTTTCCTCCCTTAATGCGTAGAACAATTTCTTTCTCATACCAGTACCGAAAATACACACCGAATCTCTCTCCGTATCAGCGAGAAATTTCAGTGTGGGTATGACGAAAAATGATTTAGTTTCTCATTGAAAAACTCATTCTATGTTTCTATATTCTTGTTAATGAGTTATCTTTGCATAGGTAGTAATCGAAAGTATACCGTTAATAATCATACTTGCATCGAGAAATAATTTACGTTGCTTCATTTCTACCTGATCAAACTTCGCACACGGGGAAAAATCGTGAGCAAAAATTGCCTAAAAGGTTGAGTAAATTTATTTATTTACTAATTTTCAATATCTCTAATTGAGAATCTGATAGTTGTTAATCAATTTGACATTACAAAATTATTATTAATGCAAAATTAATAAACAAATTCAGTTTCTTACATAATATGAAGAGATTTTTTGCCGAAAATTTACTGAGGCGTTATTGATGTCTCTAATTGAGAATGTGATAGTTGTAAACCAATTTGACATTATTAAATTATTATTAATGCAAAATTAATAAACAAATTCAGATTCTCATGTAATATGAAGATATTTTTAGCCAAAAAAAAATAGCCGGGGGTTTTTAAGGTTTCTAGTTGAGAATCTGAAAATAGCTAATCAACTGACAATGCTAAACTATGTTATTGTAAAATAAGTAAACAAATTCATTGTTTTACGTAATATAAAAACTTCGTTAACCGAAAAAATACTTGGCGGTTTTCGATGGCTATTACCGAATCTGATAATAAGTAATCAAATAGACATCGCAATATTATTTTTATTGCAAAATTAATAAATTACTTCAGTATCTCAAGTAAAATTTACTCGGTGATTTTTGACGTCTCTAATTGAGAATCTGAGAATAATTATTCAATTAGGTATTGCAATTTAGTAAAGAAAAATTAGAGATAGAGACCCAAAACGAACGTCAATTTGTTTCATTTTTAATTACAAAACTTTTCTGCAATTCATGTTTTAAGCTATCTCTAATAGTTTTTGAGATATTGGCGATTTAATAGATATGAGATCATCAGCCGCGCCTAGCTGGGCTACGCGAGCGCTTCTTCATTAATAACTCCAATTCTATTAAAGTTTATCCCAAAATTTAAAAAGCTGGTGCTTTTTCCTGAAATAATGAACATATACAAATAAATTTAGAGTTGATTCATTCATAATATATACCTTTAAATTCTTATTATATATGCAAATGATACTTTTTCAAGTATTTTATTTAAAGAAAGTGAATTTGTTTATTAATTTTGCATTAACAATAATTATGCCATGTCAAATTGATTAGCAACTATTGGATTCTCTATCGACAATATCGAAAATCCCCGATTAAATTTTTCGACAAAATATTTATTTATTATAACTAACGAAATATTGTAACTAACTTTGCTTTAACTACTAAGCAATTTTTACTCGGCACACTAAGCAAAAATTATATAACCGCGCTTGCTCAACCGGTCAAGCAAAATGTATTTAAGGTGCTCGGCAAAAATTGCCGAATGTCTGAGCAAATTTTGCTAACGACTTTTCCCCGTGCACATCGCCGCAAAACAACACAAAATAACCGCGTCAAAAGATTTTTAATTTATATCTTGCAGCCCAAGTCGATTTCCTTTCTTATTACAATGCCTCGAAGGACTCAGCATTATAGATATCAAGTTCTCGATTCCTGAGTCACGGTTAGTAAAAAGGGACGCGGTGATCTAGCCTACCGATCTAGCGTAAAATCCTATATAGTCAGATCTGACGATCAATGGGAGTGTATAAGCACGTGTGCATCCTTCCAGATGAAGGAACGAGCATGAAAATAAAACCGAAACACGTTACCCCGAACTCCCCTGGTCAGAATCATATAGACGAACTCACGATCGTTTTTTTTCCTATAGCTATAAGCCCATATAGAGAAGCCAACTCTCACTTTCTCTTTCCTCCTTCCTTTCCTTCGATCCCTCGCTCCCCCCCCCCCACCCCCTCCCTGGGCCACTTGTGAGCACGCATATAAGGGGTAGCGGTCGCAGGAGGTAAGAAGGAACAGATTGTGTGTGGACCTTCTTGGAAAATTAACGAGGGTAGAGCCTTAGCTATGAGCCCGACTGCGTCTGCGCGTGCGTATATACAAGTGAGACACCCACCTCGATGCTTTCTCAGAAAACGCGTGCACCGGAACTTTAGTTTTTCAACTATATAGCGGTGCCGTTGAATGTCTCGCAGGTCGGTCGATCTCAGATTCGACTAACCTTGAGCTCTTTCCCTACATTGGGCGCTTGATTAGTTTTTTAGGAGGAAATACTATATAATTATAACATTATTAAATTTAAGTGAATAAATAAAATTCTTTTAAATAAATGTTTAGTAAGCTTCATTTGAATTAAAGAAAATTCTTACTTACTTAGCAATAAATTTTTTTATTTTAATAAATTCTTCTTTAGCGTATATCAAAACAACTAAGAGAGTGAATGTTGTTAGTAAGATTTGAATTTTGCAAATTTATAATTTAAGGTTTATTTTGTTGTTTGTTTTTATATGATTACTTCCTTTACTTTTAATATGTATGTATCATAAAAAGAAATTAAAATTTTTTTTATCGATTTTCATGTTACAAAGATTTATGAATGCAATTTTCTTATTTTTTTCAAATAAAATTAGATTTATTGTAAAACGAACTTATTTTATATATTTTTATTTTATATAATAGTGTTCTTTTCATTCCACTGAAACAAATACTTAAAAATATACCTATTTAATCAATTAATCTCTTCAATTATATGAAAAATATCCATATCTTTGACTGTCATATAACCAAAAAGTTTTAAATAAATATTAATTTATCAATGTACGAACATACAAATAAAATGAGACGTTAAACATCAAAATTCATCAAATTCTTTGGAAATAGAAAATCACTGAATTGTAAACAGGATGAATTAATTGTTTTCTAGCCCTCCTCTTATCCCAATATCTCGTCTATTCCGAGAATAGAATTTACACGATTCCTTATACTACACGAAAACAATAACTTCAAAAAGAACCCACGTTAAGTGCATATCAGAGCGAGTGACTTTTCGTGTGAAAGCATTAGAAGACTGTTATAAGTTTTCCGAGGATTATTGATCATCAGAAAAACGACTGCGCATTAAACTGCCTCCCCGTGCCGGTGAAATTCAAAAACTTGCGCCCTTTCGTTGTGTCACGCATGCATGGCAGATAGATTCACGCAGTTAGCCAAGAATATTTCCTGTCTCAAGGACGCTTCTCGTAACCTCGACCTTTTCAGATTTTTTTTTTCGTCCACGACACGTGTTCTCCAATAAGAATTCTCAGATCGCGCGGGCCATATAGCTCACGGGATTACAGTAATCAATCACTAAATTAAAACGCTATTTTTACTTATTCAATCATTGCGAGTCGAGGAGAATCACGTGCGAGCGAAGAAAAATATTGTTTGTCTCAGAAATTCAAGTTTAATATTTTTCTAAATACCTGTAGGCATTCATAATGTGCTTACTAATTATTAAATTTGCAATAGATTCATTATTGCTAATCACTAGTTACTACGTCAGGATACAAAGAAAATATGTTTCAAAAATTAATGGATTTTCCAGCTCATGAGGAAACGATATAGCGCTTCGAGAAAACGTTCCAAGGCTTTTAAAGTTCAATGACACCAAAGAATGCAGTCACGAAAACCCCCATATTCCACGGTCTGGGAATAGCCATCACATGCTCCCGACGGCGCTCTTGTGGGAAAATATCCGGGGGCTTTTCCAAAAAATCTATTACTAGTCCAAAGTGACCCAGCATAGATAAATACGTACTCTGTCAGGTTGATACGTGACCGATGCATATTTTCTTCGAAATTTCGTTGACGTACGTGGTCTAGTATAGTTTCTATCTGCTTTTGGAAAAACGAATTAGGCGTCATCCGGAAAGACATGTAGATCGTGAGAATGTTTGTAGCATCTCAAGGTCGCGACGATGGCTTATAGAAATTTTCACTTTCTAGCTTTTTCTATACAAACATTTGTAGTGCTCTTTCAACATCTTATATTTGAAAATGAAACTTGTATTCATAATGGAGAAACGTACAGATTTATAAATAATCTACTCGTCCCTTTTTGAACTTGAAAAAATTATTTAACACCTTTCTTCTACGGTATGCAACTAGAAAATTAATTATAGGATAATTAATGTAACAACATTCAAGTTTAAATATTTACACCAAAGATTTTCATTTTCAAGACTTTAACAACAAAAAGTTTGTTATATTATTATACAAAGTATATAAAAATTGTTTATAATATTAAGTCCAACTTAATTCTAATAAATACGTTTTTTAAACATCGTTATTAGAATTAAGTTATACTTAATATTGAAACAATTTTCATATACTTTGTATAATAATATAACAAACTTTTTGTTGTTAAAGTCTCGAAAATGAAAATCTTTGGTGTAAATATTTAAACTTGCATGGTGTTACATTAATTATCTTAGAATAAATTTTCAAATTCGATCTGGATTTTAGAAAAAGCAGTTGACGATTATTATTAGTTCTAAATTTGAGTATAAGCGCATTCATTTGAAGCTTTTATAAATGACTTCCATTAGATTCTGTACCGTGAATGATATTGCTCAATTTTTAACTAATTTTCAAGTATATAATGTGTAATTTTTATACGGATTCCTAAAGCAGAGATAACAGTGAAAATTCAATATAATATAATTGAAATATAATTTTAAAACATTTTGAAAAACATGACTATTCTTAGAATATCAGCAATTTTATTAACGTTCATTTCAATCGCTTAAGAGTCGGCAAATATAGTCATGATCTTGCTCTGAGTGAATTTCGATTCTGTACCGGAAAAACCATCGAAAAGCGACGCGCATTCCTTGGAGACGCGCATGACTCCATCTTGGAAGATTCTAGAAAGGACGCGGCTTATGACACTTATACATATACCTTTAGCGAAGTTGTTCCGCTATCGTAAGTACACTACGTACAAGTTCATCGACCTGAGATCGATGAGATCGCAAGCCGTCACTGAGCAGCCGAGGAAGGGGACTGAATGCGAAAAGAATAAAACAAAAGAGAGAGAGAGAGAGAGAGAGAGAGAGAGCGCGAGGAGGAAGGTCGACGGATGAGTAAGCCAAGGCTAGACGTGAATACTTCGGTCTTGCAAATCAGTTTCGGAGAAAGAGAGAGAGAGAAAGAGGTGAGACAGAGAGACTGTCCCTTACGAGAGTGATCGAGACGAACGAGTCGAAGAACCTGGCTATGTGGAAAGTGAAAGCATGGCATATGATGCCCGAATTATATTATGCGACGAACGAAAGAGAGAGAGAGTGAGAGAGAGAGTGAGAGAGCGAGAGAGCATGAGAGAGGGACGGGGGAGAAAGAGAGAGAGAGAAGGGGGAGAAAGAGAGAGAGTGAGAGAGTGTGTGTGAGAGAGAGAGGGGAGGAAGAGAGAGAGTGATAAGATAGATAGATAGATATTTGTTTATTTACATATAAATACAAAATAGATTGTTACAATGTACATATGATTGTATAGTATATAAAAGGCAGTCTTCATTTTTTGCTAATCTATATAAATATTGCACTTAGTTACTATCTATGATATCACAGCATAAGTTAAAAATTTTAATACAAAAATAAATTAGTCTTATACAAAAATCAGTCAATACTAAAATCAGTCTTAAAAATATTTAACAGGTAATATCACAGAGCGTCTTATGTTAAAATACAAACAAACAAGGCAAATCAAGCGGTCTATATCTATCAGTCAATTGTATTCTAAAATTTAAACATTCACTCATTGCGCACATGCACCCATTCACACTAATAAATACACTCACACAACTTAAAAACGATGTATAGGGGACAAAACAAAATAAATTAATATAAAGAAAACCCATCTGTCTGTCCCCTGTGTGGGTGTAAATTTATACAGCACTAAGATCACAGGCCCCGTCTCTGGATGACTAGGGATCGAGCTCGAGGAGGTGTTTAAGGATTGCCGTCTTAAATCCGCACAAAGATGGAAGGTTGCGCAGATTTTGTGGGAGAGAGTTCCAATAGCGCGAACATTGGACCTGGAAAGATCTCATAATACCAGCTTCCGTGCGCACACTTGCAGTGAGAGAGAGATCTCAGACGGCACACTTTTTCAAAAAGTGTTCAGAAAGAGCACAGCAATATGCATTCTTTTTAAATTCATGTGTGAGAATTCAAATAGAATTCAAAATGTATTCTAGACTTTAAAATAAATACATTATGAATTCTAAATTAATATGAAAAAAAGCTTCTCATTTTCTTCAAAAAGAGTTCATTAATTAATCAGTAAATGTCAGTAGATTTGAATACAGTTTGAATACTCTGACTAATCACAAATAGCAGAAAATGTATTAATAAATAATTACTAAATACATTCATTTATTGTTCATAAATAATTCATTTTTTATTAATTATTTCACTACTAGTCGTTCATTTTAATCGGAATAAGTTATTCACAATCAATACATTTATTGTTCAGAAAGCATTCATTTTCCATTCATAACTTAGTGATATATTTATTAAATATACATCATGTATTGTTAAAAAACTATTCATTTTGTATTCATTATGTAGTAATATATTTATTAAATATAGTCCATATATTGTTAAAAATAATTTATTTTGCATTTAAATTTAGCGGTATATTTATTTAGATAACTAGTACAACCTTAAGCAATAGATGTCGCATTCCAAACTCGCAAGTGACGAAATAAAGGATCGGTTCGTATATAAGAAAATTAACTACAAAGCTTCTTAACGTGAAAAAATGCGTTTAGCTTTAGCGATCGTTTAAATAGATACATACTATGAACTCTTTGTGAACTCAAAAAATATTTTATAATTTCGTAATGTATTCATTATGAATACTAAAAGAATTCATATAACAATATATAACGACGCAATATACAAACAAGTACATAAAAAGTATTCTTAATATATACTTTTTATGTACTTGTTTGTATATTGCGTCGTTATATATTGTTATATGAATTCTTTTAGTATTCATAATGAATACATTACGAAATTATAAAATATTTTTTGAGTTCACAAAGAGTTCATTTCCACTGACATATTCTGTTTAACTGGAGAATACTTAATGAACACAATATGATCAATTTGTTATATTCTTTAGGAATTTAGTAAAATTTCATGAATTCAAAAAGAATTCATTTTTAATTGATTTTGCCGTCTGGGAGAGAGAGAGAGAGAAAGAGAAGAAATAAAGAAAGAGAAGGAGGGTAAGCACGAGACAATTGCGAATTAACTGAGCAGTTGTAAGAATGTTGATCACCGTGCTAAATATTGATCGACTCGAAATTAGATAATACATGTATATAGTCGAGACGACATGAAAAAGAACATTTTATGAGAAAGTATATGGCTCGATTGTAGCTTATTACCCTTACGGTGGATTTACGATATTTACATCAGTACCCCGTACATACATAGCGAAAAAATGTGCAAGATCAACCACGAGATAGCAGCAAGCATAATGCAATAATCGTAAACGCTTTCGAGGTTCGGTGCATAGATATAGATCTATACGTGAAACCCAGCGCATGAATCCTTCTCTTACATATGTATACCAAAGCTGTTACCCGATGGAACACAATTAATAAGAAAATGCAAAATTAAACGAAATGGCCGTTATTATAATTATTTAAGAGTAGTAAAAATTAGTAATGAGTATTTTTCAGTTATTGAATATAAAAAGAACCCCGCATAATTCTTACGGAAATAAGTTACTCTCAACTTAGATGAATATATAGTATAAAAAAAATAATAAATATATATATAGTACTTTGTAATATTTTAATCAAAAGTTTTCATGGGCACAAAGTCCAACAGTATGGTTATCCAAATGGAAACAAAATGTAGGGTGACTAGACCAGTAAATGAACACGTACCAGTGAATGAACAGATACACATTTAATCAAAAAATATTAAACTGTAGCCAATTTGTTTATTCATGAAAATAATAATAATGAATTCGTTAGGGTTTTCTGAATATATAGTATATTAAATTATATAGACTTATTTTTTAATTATCATGAAAAAAACATTGAAAATTACGTACACTCGTGTTTTGCATGAAAATCCGCCATGTCTTAGTGTGATACGCTAGCATACATAGTTACATTAA
>UELV01088770.1:0-11675 GCA_900490015.1 Megastigmus stigmatizans
TCTCTCTCTCTCTCTCTCTGTGTGTGTATATAGTATCGAGAGTGCATTGAGGAAAAGCTCGCACGATCCGCGTCGAGTGATTAATACTGTTTACTCGGCCACCCGCCGCACTGAGAAGCTTAGGTTTTATTGACGCCGCGGTCCTATGTATATATACACTTGGCTGCAGATCTCGTCGTCCCATCTTTTTCATTTCGGTCAGTTCGGTTTTGTTTGAGCTTTTTTATCGGGACTCGAACAAAGCCACCACCACCGCGCGATACTCGTAATAAATTAGGAAGACTGAAAAGTTTCGTAAGAGAAATCGACAGATGCGCACGATATCCCTTTAATGGACAAAGCAGCTGGATTTATGTTTGCGAGTGGATACACCCCGGGTACAGTCAGACTTCGGGATGTAAGGTATACCACTTATCTTATATATAAATCTCGAGGTCCTTAAGTCCACTTTACACATTTATAATGAATTAATCGATCAATGTAATGTTATTGTAATATCTACAGAGTCCTTTTGGTCTAAACTTTTCATATATAATAATTGTAGAATATTCACTGTTTCCAAACAAATAAATAATGAATCTGCAACAAATATAGTACTTTGCTGAAATAACGATCTCTTCGTTATTTTTGCGAAACCCCCATTGCAGCGTAAATCCAGTTGTAAAGTATCGCGAAAACTATGCGCAAAAATTACGAAACAAATATGTGCACGGTACATCAATTTGAAATATGTGCAGGGGCTCGTACAAACACATCTCGCTTTTACTTTTTTTTCCCCCGTGCCTCCCCCAACAAACGCGGTGTATATATATACACACGCGTGAATAGAAGTTTCGCCAGGACCAAAAAAAAATGGGGGTGGGGGATTGGGGCTACATTCGCACCGAAACAATTTGCAAAAATATTTCCGCGAGCGCAGAGTATGCGCGTGTGAGAGGATCGTATAAACTGCACAGGCGAAAACTTTTTGTCCGAGAGTAAGCAAATAGCGAGCGAGTAATGATGAAATACAAACGCTGCTATACGCGCTGCACTGCCACGGCTATAACAAATCCTTTTTATGTACCTAAATAATGCACAAAGCTACAGTGGTGCCGCCGCCCACAACAACATACACACACACACACACACACACACACTCCCACGTTGAGGCTATATAGGATAAAGGGTTAACTCGAGGAGGTCGTGTGTCGTGCGGTTTTAATGACACACACACGCTTACTCGGCTGAGTCGCGCGCACGCGAATAAAGTCGTGTATATGCGTGTGTAAGAGGCGCGCGCTGCGGAAAAACGACCACTTGAACACGCATCTTTGCACCTCCCTTGTCGTTTTCTCTTTTTCCCTTGCCGCGGCGGTCGCTTCAACTCTCCGGTGTTCTTTGCTCCACGAGCGCATCACTTTTGCCCCGAGACCTTGATTTTTTCCGTTGGTATGTCACTGCGCACAATGTGTGGATTGGATGGAACGATGTTGTTATCGTCGAAACAATATTGCAGACTTTTTGGTGATCCGTGTACTTTGTCGTGCCATATAAATATTCTTGTCTAATAAGGATTTTTCGTTTTTTGTTCGTCAAATAACTGCCATTTGCAAAAAGTATCGTATCAACTCGATTTCACGGATGAAAACAGACAAACTCGGACGAAAAACTACCTTTACGCTTAACTTTTTTATAAATACCGGCCGCTTCCGACCCTTCAACCCTATACACTCTTTTTTCGCATTTCCAACTCCATTTTAAAAAGTTAATCATTAAGCTATATGTTTCACCGGTTATTTTATCAGGAGAATCGGGCTATACTTGTATTTGTTTTTAAAATATTACTTTTATTATTCATAATGTTCTACTTAACAAGGATACCGTCGGATACGGAATACAATAATAGAATAAGCCGCACTGTTAAAATCTAATGGAATACTATAATAGTTGAGGGCAAAAATCCGGAAACGCATATCCATCGCAGAAAGCAATATCAAACAGATTGGTTTTAAGAAGATTACTATATCTCGTGATGGATTCGCGTCGTGAATGATTATCCGGATCGGTCGTTCGATCGAAAACCCATGGTAAAGATTGATAAGATAAATAGAGAGAGAGAGAGAGAGAGAGAGAGAGAGAGAAGGCGAAACAATCGCGGTCGACTGCAGTGCTCGGGCGTGCCAACCGAGAACGGAAGAAAAAGGACAGGGATCAGAGAGCTGCAAGGGGAATATTTTTCGCTGGAAGAGCCAAAAAGAACCATATAGAAACAGTCGAGGGTAGTACATAGAAGGAGGGCTATAGGAGAAACAGCCGTGTTTCTCTCTCTCTTTCTCTCTCTCTCTTTCTCTCTCTCTCTCTCTGTGTATAGTCGAGGTAGGAAATTTCGCGAGAACGCGCGCGCCATTACGGCTATAGAACGTTATAGGTATATACATGTATGGGACGCAGTGCAGAACTCGCGTGTGCGCGCGCTCGCCCGGTCCTAGAAAGTCAGGGGGATATAACCCGGAAGCGCGCAAAAAGAACGAGAGACCCTTTTCTCTTCGCTAACGCGAAGCTGCTGCTGCTGCGGTACACGGAGAGAGAGAGAGAGAGAGAGAGAGAGCGAGAGCGGGAAAAAGAGAGCAACGAAAGGGGGGCAGGAATAAGAAAAAATAAACGGAAAATGTGCATAAAATGGACGCTCTCGCCGAGGAAGTGTACGCGGCTTTGTTCCTTCGGCGTATATTATTTCCATCCACCCTCCGCGCGCGCTCACTCTTTTCTCGTCGGCACACGGTTCTACGTTCGGCCTATACGCCTCTCTCTCTCTTTCTCTCTCTCTTTCTGCGCGTTACTTCTTTTTTTTTACAGCGCGCTCCTTTTTTTTCATTACTCGTCCAACGACGCTTGACACTTTTTCGGGATCGCTATATGTTTTTCGGAGACGGACTTGTTTTGTGCGCCCGGCTCTTTTCTCTCTCTCTCTCTCTCTCTCTCTCTCTCTCTCTCTCTCTCTCGGGGAGGTCATTCCTTCCGCACTGGTCCTGTTTTGGAAATGAGGCTGCAGGATCAAGAGCGCGCGCCAGCAGCTAGCTCGTTCTAATGGTTTGGCGAATTGTCGGAGTTACCGTATATATAGACAAGATGAATTGACCATTTGCGGGTTGGTCCTCTACGCTATATATTGGTCGTCTAATCAGAGTGGCGTTGCAACGACGCGCGCTCCACCGACCGATTTGGATAAATTTTCAATCCTGCGTGGATAACGATTTGCTATCCACGAATCCTGGTTCAGATTACAATTTTAAACTAATACCATATATAATTATATCAGAATATCTACGTAAATTACTATTAGTATAAAAAAAAAGTTATAAAGAGCGAATAAAAATCAAGCGTTCAATTAAAATGTTATTAATCAAGTATATTATAATGTATATTGCTTTATAGATGTAAAAAAACAAATGTAAAAACGGGCATAAAGTGCTGAGAGATCAATGCGGCTGTAAAATATTCGCATAAAAGGATCTCCTGGGTGTCTACAGAAATAAGAAAACGTGTCAATATGCGTTTCTTTAGCTAAAATTTAAAAAAAAAAACGTGTGAGTGTGTATCAGATTCTTGAAATCTAAAGAACTTAATTTTTGGTGAAGTATATATATTGTAATATGTCGTATTCGTGCAGATGTGCATATATGTATATAAGCTAGTATTGCTTAAAATCTTCTCCAGCTGATACAAAGCGTGCTCTTGAATATTTTCTCATACAAAATGTTGCAATATGATTCTTTCGTGATACGTATATATCAAAAGTACTTGTACAAACGATTCAAACTATATAATATCTAAATACTTGATGTATAAAAATAAATTTATGTAAACGACTCCTATATAATATATATACGCAATTATTAGCAACTATATATATGCGTATCGAATCGTCAGATTCGAATTACATCAGCTCCAGCTATACATAAGTATTAAATTCTGAAAGAAAGTTGTGTATTAGTAAAAACAATACATGGTATAATGAAATATATATATAATAGCTACATATATAGCTCGTATCAATCGGCGTTATAACCATTAGATATAGAGATTATATGCAAAGCATGATGATGCATACATATGCATCGAATCAGTACAATGATTATAGTTCACTCCTTTTTTTATCCCTCTCTCGAGTGTTTTGATAGTGCACTGAAAAGGAAAACAAGAAAAAAAAATGAAAAAAAAAGGAACGTCGCAAAAAACACACAAACGATTAGATGTTGTCAGACGAAAAAATTCCAAACTATACGTATGGCGAGCGCGCGGCATGCGAATTAAATGTCCAGAGACAAAGAAAAAAAATAGAGAGAAGGAGCGAGAGAGCGAGAGAGCAAGAGAGAGAGGACTAGTCTAGCGGTTCGTCGCCTACACAAGAGGACTGCATAGCTCTCTGCAGCACGCGGGAATGTTCATTTTGACTTTTCTATCTCTCTCTCTTTTCCTGCACGCCGCGGCGTTCGAATATTCGGATTAACAACATTCGAATCGAGCGGAACTCTCTCTTCTCTCTCCCTTTCTCTCTCTTTTTTTTTTTTTTTTTTGTTGTACATTTCAGCACACAGCGACGTATATAGCCAACCCTTCAAATACATATCTCATAAATCGAATAGTCAAATCGTGGCGTAGTAACGGCGTCCCGTTCTCTCGATATTCTCCTCGGGATTTCGACGTCGATTCTATATATATATATACACGGCATGGGCTTTAATCGCGTATTTCCATGTGCAGGCGCACTGTCGCTCGATTCTCTCTCACACGGCTTATGGGGCGATGCATCTTTCACTCGACGCGGTACATGTATATAGCACTCGGCCGCAGAACAAAAACAAAGCATCGTTTCTGTACCGTTAGACATAGAAGCCCTTATATATACCCAAAGCGAATATATCAAATCGAATTCCAAGATCCGCTTGTTTGTCGCGATTGTTTTACCGCATAAGGCGGCCTTATATATAGACGAGGAACTGGAGCGCAAAAAATCACGGCGATCAGATTATCAATTTGAATTTCGTTCGCTGCAATTGTATATACGGCAATTGCGACGACAGAATGCTCGATAAGCTGTTGAATGGGAAAATCCCTCGTGTAAAAAACAATCTGTTATGGACTGGGTGGTAAAACAAAAAAAAATATAGTCGTAAAAACTACCGCCGAAATCGACTTTGAACTCTTTCAGCGATTTCGCACATTTATCAAACCGGAAAATAACACGTAGTCGATAAAAAGAAACAGAAGCGCTGTCTTGTCGCTTTATTAAAAATTCACCACGTATACATTGAAAGTTTGGCTATAGGTCGTCGAGTACTGTACATATATATATATAGCAGCTCACAAAAAGAATCTACGGACATATCAGCATGCAGAGCGGATCGTTTATAGAGAATGATTTATTCGATTGTTTTAGGAGCAGTGGTTTTACCATACGAGGAGCAAGTAGAGCATATATATAAATAAAAATATATATATACATATATATATACATAAATATATATGTATATAGAGAAATACTCAAGGTCGCCCGGCTACGGGCGCGAAAAAGTAGTGCATGTGTCTCGTAGTGTCAATATTCTTTCTCACTCTTTCTCTCTCTCTCTCTCTCTCATCCCCACGTTTCTTTCTTTCGAAAAAAAAAGAACACCTCGCACACATTCCTTCTTCCTCTCCTCACCTCTCCTCCACCGTTTCTCTAAACGTTTCCGTGTGGCTGTCTCTGTTTTTTTCAAAACCTACATATATATATATCGTGTGGACTAGAGTCGCAGTCGCTTTGTGGAACGCGCGCGCGCGCACGCAAGTGAAAGAGGAGAGCTGCACTTGATCGCCGGATGTCGTCACGATGCGTTTAAGCGTTATATACATGCGACGATCAAGTGAGCGTCGTTTGCACTCGCGGCGCGCGGGCGCGAATGAACGAGCGAGCGACTCGTTTTCCATCGATCGTCCGTCTGTTTGTGTCGTCCTTTTTATTTTTATCTTTCTCTCTTTCTCTTCGTTCATTACTGTACTCTTTGTTTTTTGTTTTGTTTTATTCTTTTTTTTTTTATTTTCGTTGGTCGTGTCTGTCGCTTTTTTTCACTTCGTAAGTATTTTTCAATGTTTATTTTCACGTTTTTCTTTTTTGTTTTGCTGCGTATCGGTTCGCATGTCGGTTACACGTCCATCGAATTATAAAATCGAATGTCGTCTATATTATTCTGGTGTGTTGATAATTCTGCTGCTATTTTGTTTTCTCTTTTGCTTCTTTGTTTCGTTTTTTTTTTACTTTGCTTCTTTTTCTTTTCTGTTTTTTTTTTGTCTTTTGAACGAATCATTTGATAACGCGAGAAAAATATTCGCATGTCACCTCTGGATGTCGGATTGTACTATTTTACGGATACTTTGATTTTCGCCGTTTACTTGAAACAAAACACAAAACTTTATATCGAGTTCGTTTTTATTGTCTTTCGTCGACGGTGCTTCAGTCGAAAAAGAAAAAAAGAAAAAAAAAAGCTGAAGCTCGCAAAAGAGACGCGAGCTCGATCGTTACGAGCTTCAGCTTTGTATCCGTGTGGACGCGCTAGGCAATAAAAACGACTCTGGGGCTCGTAAATTCGACAATTGAGAATTATTTAAGACCAATCAATCGTGAGTTACCGCTTGCGGAGCTGTGGCTTACCCGTGTGTAGGCCTGTGTTGTCCGCAGTAACCACACTTAAGTAAAAAGCAAAAATTAAAGTGGCTGGGCTCCGGATTAGCACTTATCAGCAGCTATTGGATGTAATTTTGCAACTGAATCCAGGCGACAAATCTTATATTTCTCTGGCGATAATAATGTATAATATATATATACAGAATATATAATAAACGAACAATCTAGATATATATAAAACTCATAGCAATAATGAATAATAATAATTATAAATCTGTGTGCAGCTGGTTCATAATGTGTCAAAGGATATAGCATCAAAGAATCAACATCAGAATCAACTACTACGTGTGCTGTTTTCATTCTTTTTTTTCTCTTTTCTTTTTTTTTTCTATGTTTTTCTTTTTTTTTTCTGTTACCAATATATATATATATATACATAAAAATGCATAGAATTCGTCCTCGAACACACACAATAATTATTTTCATTCCACTGTACGAGCGCACGGCGAGCCAAAATGAAACTTGAGGGAAAACGAGAGGGGCAGAGGAAAAGGTATGGGAGTGAGTATATTTGTGCAGTATATGTATATGGAAGCAACGCGGCATACATGCGCGGTTATCGTTTGCGAAACTTTGCACTTGGAAACATTCGCCAGTGCCGACCTAAAATTCTTCGGTTAAAGGGTTTCCACGCTCCGCTCTGTGTGTGCGTATATATATACATATACGTATGTACATACACACAGAGATACAGTGCAGAGCCGCGTCCGGGCGCTCGCAGAGATTCTAAAGGGAGATCTACGAGTATCCCATATTTTCTAATGTAAAAGTCCTTGGTGGTGCGCGAACTGCAATAGCAGCGGCCGCCTCCGCGCGACACTGGTAAAGCTCGAGACCCCAAGAGTCTACGTGTCTACCCATAATTCAAAATGTGTAAGATCCCCACGTACGTGTTTCTCCGCGTATACTGGCCCTCCTCTCTCTCTCTCTATCTCTCGACTCTCGGCTACCGCCTCATCCCCCTCGTTCCCTCGAGTTTCCGCAGCTTGTGCAAGTGAAGAAATGGAGGATCGGACGCCCAGAACGACATAAGAGTGCGTGTCTGCCACCTCGTGCGCAAAACTCCAATGATAAAGTACATATAAGAAATCAATTTGGGCAGAGATGTATAGCTATAAGCATTTAAAAAATCAACGGATCCGCGGAAAAGTTGAATAATATATCTTAAGTTTAATTAGCGCACGAGGTCTGCTTATAAAGTGTGTGTTATTCCCGTCGAATAGACGAAACTTTATATTGACGTATATATATATATCGAGTCCGTGTATTGAATTGCACGGCTAAAGAAGAGTCGCCAACGAGGGAATAATTTAGCATCGAACAACAGCGGCACCCTCAGATAATTCCAACCAAGGATCTTGCCTCAGTCTCCCGAAACCTATATATATATAAAGGAGTTGGCCGAGCCCCGTCCTATTAGATTTCCGTGCACTACGAGTCAAACCCAACTAGAGGCGAGAGCCAGAGAGAAAGAGAGTGAGAGAGAGAGAGAGGTGAGAGCATGTCCTAAGTTTGTAATATACATTCGGGGCACGAATTTCGTGTATCAGGTTCATGTAAATTTCCTTAATTTGCAACGTGATCCTCGAGAGGTGAGACACGGGAAATTCCTTCATTTCCTAATGCCACCGCTACTGTGCGACTATCTCTCTCTCTCTCTCTCTCTCCCTCTTTATATTACCTTTGTATTACCGCGCGAAAAATCCTTTTCTCGAGAACCCGGCGCGCTTGTGTATACACCTAACCCCCAAATAAGAATCGACGATCGCGACGCGTCGAATTGTATCGTGACGCATCTCGCGAGACTCTTATTGTCTCTCCTGTTCTCCCGCAGCACGAGTATAAAGCCCGTATATATAGTTCAAGAATCGTGCAAAAATAAGTAAGGGTATATCCCCTGCACTTTGCGCGCGCGCGACCGCAAGTGGATTTTCCGAAGCGCGACCCACGAATAAAGAGAAGTGTGTCGTACGCGGAACATTTACGTGCATATGTATATAGCCTAGATCTTGTTTTTCGCGGAAGAGAGAGAGAGAGAGAGAGAGAGAGAGAGAGACGCCCTGGTAGTCCTTTGTGTGCATGTGTATACATATATATATACACATTCGACTGCGCGCCGCGTTTCTGTTGTGGCTGTAATTTTATATATAAAAGTGACCGACCAAATGTCAGTCGTATTTTTGAACAAGTTTTCGTGCCGAATAACAAGTTTCTTACTTTTCTCGTAAATGTCAGCCGAGCGTACGCGAGTACATAGTAACAAGAAGTGATTGTTACTTTCTCTCTCTCTCTCTCTCTCTCTCTCTCTCTCTCTCTCTCTCTCTCTCTCTCTCTCTCTCTCTCTCTCTCTCCATATATTTTTTCATAAAATTTGTTGTAGCTTTCCTTTTATATCGGGGATTCTCTTCTGCTTTTCTTTCTTTCTCTCCTCTCCTCCACTTTCTTTCTTTCATAAACAAGAAATTGAAGTTTACGACTGCATCCGGTGTGACGCGCGCGCGCGCAGCTATTTTTGAAAATTATTATGTTTCATATTTCCTCGGTAAGTTAGTGGCCTGCTGTTTGTCAAAACTTTAAATGTACAGCGATAAATCGGGCAGCGTATAGAGGCTCTCTTTGTTTTCTTGGCTCCGGGAACATTTTTTACATCCTCCTATGCGTGCGTCCCCTTATGTCGCTAATAAAGACTCGCGCGTAATTTATAACGACGCGTGAAATGACTCGCTAGGAAAAGTCTCGTTATACGTACAACGATACAAATTGCGTATTACATATCGAGATTATATCGAGAATTTGATGGTAGCGCGATAACATTAGCTATATACTTTCCACCGAAAATTATCGGGAGGGAAAAATAAAAGAAAGAAAAAACGCGATCAGCCGTTTTCCACGGAAGTAGCTATAAATATAAATGATCGACGCTCGGCAATCTCCAAGAAATTCACGTACTTTTTCCCCGTTTACTCCTTTGTACACCGCTGGAGAACAAGAGAACTTTGTAGTTTGGAAAAATGCACGGATCTGCCCTGCACACGAGACAATCTCCAGCTCTCGAGCGGATATATGTATATATAGGGGGGCAAATCCTCCCAAGACACAAACGGCACCGCTAACTCCCGACGTTTTTCCTCTCCGCTTCTCGCGCAAAAAGTCGCAGTAGAGAGAAAGAAAGAAGCCACGTTCTTCGCTCCCTCTCGTATCTCGCGTATATACCCTTGCTTCCTCCTTCTCGTTCTCTCGTATAGCCTATACGCAAATATTTCGCGTCGCGCATAGCCAAAACGCGTTTTTACCGGTGGATATATGCGGGCCGAAAGGAAAAGGAAGGAAAAGAAAAAGGCACACGCCGACGCATGAATCGAACGTAAAACAAAAGGAGCTGCGGCGGTATCACGGGATGGTGAAAAGGAGAAAAAAGTATTTTTCTCCCCCTCTCTCTCGGTCTGCGCCTGCTGTGAAGGTATGTATTTCGACGGGGCAATGCACCAGGCACAGATATATACATATATATATATATATATATATATATAGTGGGTCTCGGTGTATTATTGCGGTCGCGCGGCTGCAGGAATGCTATGTGCCACTGCTACACAAGGGCCGAAGGAGAGAGAGAGAGGGATTGTATCCACGGAGGGAGGACAGCTGCTGTTTTCCCCTCTCGAGCTTCCGGAGGATGTCGACCGGGTATGGGCGAGAATGTGCAGTGCAGCGCGGAGCAGCTCTATATATACCCTTATACTGCTAATTGCGAGGTTACGCGACTCTGCGGGCGTCATTACTCAGATTACGGGCTTCCAGAGCGAGGTGCACAGGTCCCTCGAAAAAAAAAAAGGAATGGAGGAGAAGGAGAGAGCGTAGGAGGGCATGTATCGAACTGCGGATTAGGGGACGGTTATAGATGTGGTCTTATTAGCATAGTCTCGTGTACATGGGCGCGCGAGGGGGAAGAGAGAACTGGTAATTATCGCGACCGCTGCAGCGCACGAGGGCCGCACTGATTTAGCTCGCGCGCGATTCTTGAAAGGAGAATTTCATTGTTGTTGGTCTTTCCAGTTCACCGCAAGGCTTCATTTGGAGCTCTGTTTTTTTTTTCTTTTTTTTTTCGAAGGACTTTGAAATTTGAGCTCTCTACTTATTCTCTCGCCGTAGACCGTTGCGAGAGGAGCTGGTTTTTTCCAGTCTTTTCTTGCCGCGCAGCTTTTGAATTTCAGTTTGGTTGTTTTTTTTTCCTTCCCGTAGCTATTCGAAAATTCTCCAGTTTGCTCGACCTACTCTTATATTTTTTTGTGCGATATAGCATTTGAAGTGTGGCAATCGCCTTTATTTTTCGAACTATTAATGTCGTTGCAATTGTAAGTGAAGTGGGAGTAGCTATACGTTTTAAGAAGGAAATGAAACAAAATAAATCGATAGATATTATCAGGGTTGTCGAGGAGCTTTGGTAGAAGCCCAAGTACTTCAAAAGCAATTGGTCCTCTAAGAGTTAAGACGAATGCCAAACGCCGAATGCAGTGCCAATAACCTATCTTATGACACTCAATTTTTGAAGTTTACTATTAACTTGGCTATTATATCTGCTTCTTTGTTCAACATTAATATCGGAACCATTTTTTTTTCTCTATACAGATAAAAAATCTAGATCAAGCTTCTTTTTTATAAATTTCTATAGTTGAATAAAACTCGGTGAATGCGATCTTTTTAAACACGGAGAAAAATAGTTCACTAAAAATTGCGAGAAACTTCATGAAAAATTACTATAATATTCAGCAATGGTGAGACAGAGTCGCTGTTTACTAATGTTTAGTAGACAGTATAGTAAAATTGAAGTATGCTAAGTTCTAGAAAATATTATTTTAATAATTACTATACCAGTATAGCAATTTTTAATTTATTTACTCTTAATTATTACTATACCAGAAGAATGTTTTTAAAAACTAAAATAAATTTTGAATTCAATATACTATATATG
>UELV01088776.1:0-13029 GCA_900490015.1 Megastigmus stigmatizans
GAGAGAGAGAGAGAGAGAGAGAGAGAGAGAGAGAGAGAGAGAGAGAGAGAGAGAGAGAGAGAGAGAGAGAGAGAGAGAGACTTTCTGCGAACGTCACCAAGCGAGAGCTTGCGTGAGCTGCGCCCTGAGCGAAGCGTCGACACAATGCCGGCCCAGCAGCGGCAGCAGCGGCAGTAGCAGCACCATTGTGCCGTCACCATACGGGAACGCGCATATACGCTCCTCTCTCTCGCTCGCTTGCTCGCTCGCTCACACCGTCACCCTGGTACACACACACATATAGCTGTGTGTGCACTGGCTGAGCGTAGTACAATGTGCGGGTGTATAGGTTGAGAGGGAGTGAGCGAGAGGGACCAGAGGCATATGTAGGTAAGCGAGAGGAGGAGATAGAGAGAGAGCTGCCGAGGCTGTAATACGTCAGGAGCTTTAGTCGCGAGCGGGGAGACGGCGGTAGCACAGCGGCGTCGAGCGTTTATATCAGTCCTCGAGAAATTACACCAATTATCCTCGGCACGGCGGTGGCTGTGTGTGCTGCCAGAGCTCGACGTCGGCCTGCCTACCACTGTTCTACCTCTCCCTCTCCCTTACTCTCTCACTCTCTCACTCTCTTTCTCTCTCTCGCTGTGTGTGTGTGTGTGCGTGTGTGTGTGTGTGTGTGTGTGTGTGTGTGTGTGTGTGTGTATGAGGGACGGAGAGAGAGCGAGTTTTGATGGCGTGATGGCCACGACGCAGCAACAGCACCAGCAGCACCCTGCAACCCTCCGCTGATGATGGCGAGAACGCTGAGGGGAGCTTTTCGAGCTTCTACCAGAGAATGTCACTTTCGTGATAAGAAGAGAGAGAGAGAGAGAGAGAGAGAGAGGGAGGGAGAGATCTTTTAATTGTTTTAAATAGTCGGTCTTTTGTTGCGATGCTATGCTTGAGTGGAAGCTTAGCGCGTTTATACGCTCGGCACTGTGGAATGATGAAAATTAAATATTTAAATTTTTTTGCCGAGGGGCTGAGAAAATTGGGCGAAGTAATGATAATGAGATAGTAAATGTGATATTCTTATAATCCTGTGTTTACGTATACAGAGTAGTCCTAAATATTTATGTTAAAGTAATTTGATTATCTTCTCGTGAATGAGTGAAGATATAGCAGATACTTTATACATTATACACAGTATAATAATACGACACAAGCTATAACACTAACTTCTAATCCAGTACAGTATTTGTATGCCGCCCTCACAAGAAAGCGTGATTTGTATTTTTGTATTTAAAATTGCCTTTGTTTTCCTCACCCTACTTCATAACGTTGCCATGCATGCATATTTTACCCTTATCTAAGATCCGAATTGTAAAAAGAAATTATTAAATACAGTTTATTTTATTCAACGATGATGAATAATTAAAATTAATATTTTTATTGATTTACATTTATCTACACTAAAACAGTCAAAGGGATTCCAAATCGACAGCTTTTTTTTAAATAATTAATTTCAATCGATATACACGTACTTAACATCATTTGATTAGCTCCAAAATCCAATAGATTTTACGTTGAATTATGCCTAACGCACGCCTCCAATTTGAAATATGATCCGCTCAAAATTTAATCACGCACACAAATGCATATATCTGTCTGAAGTATACCTGCACAAAAATAAACATTTCTGATAAAAATTGCAGTCTGATTTCACAACTTAAATTTAAACTGCAAATTTAAAAAAAAAAATTAAATTGATATAGTTATCGTTAGATTTCACTGCTCAACAAAAAACTGCATCAAAGTAGAATTCTTTCAAAAAGCAGAACTAATGCTTCAATGCAGTTTGTATAACATGCAAATCTGTATAGGTAACGGCCCTATATGAGCTGTAATAAGACGCAGCTCCTTGCACTTACGGAAGCCTAAAAATTCATCTAACCGCGATAGACATACACCTTTTCAAAGCCGCGCATCCCGAGGCAAAATAAAAAGTACGGGGGAAAGAAGTTGGCAAAAGGCGAACTCCGCGCGGCTGAAGGGCTGCTGCGGACCCGCGCCGGTGGATTAATAAAACGGCGCTCTCTTGCTCTTTCTCTCTCTCTCCCTTGGTCGGGGATGAATTTGAGACCGTGCGCGCGCGCGTCGTATATCGCGCAGTTTCAGCCTTTTTCCTCCCTCCCTCCCTCCCTCCCTCTCTCTCTCTCTCTCTCTCTCTCTAGCTGGTCTTCATGCTGAGCTTCGCGAAACTTTCTCGATTAAAAATTTCTTCCTCGAGCAGTTTCAACCGACTCTGACAAGCTTCGCACTTGCAATATACGCCTCCACGAGATGAAATGAGATAGAGATACATAGGGAGAGAGAGCGAGTGAGAGAGAGAGAGAAATGGATAGAGAGGGAAAACTGGGTCGTGATGCTCTCTCTCTCTCTCTCTCTCTCTCTCTCTCTCTCAACGAGAAGAAGAGAGAGAAAATGAGTAGTGAACTGCACGCGGAATGGATGAATTTTTAACGAATTTCCACTTCTCTCTTTCAGATCGTAAGGGGTTGTGTAGACCGTCGCGGAGAATTCACGAGTGCCTCTTATTATGGCGAATCTTTAACTTTTTAAATACTCGAGCAAATATTTCGCTGAATCTATAATTGGATTTCTCCGATACAGAGTTAGTGCATTTCGTTTCTTTTGAAAGAAGCTTCTTTCTGGAGCATGAGCGCCAAGCGTCGAGAGAACTCTTTAATGTTCCCTAGCTGGGAAAGCTTTGTGAGAGGAGCAAAAATAAGAGAGCTCAACAAGTTTTGCTAGTATCGATTCAACGTGGCGCCTTTAATTGAGATAATTGGGGGAAATCCCTCCGATATTCGTCGTTTATGCGAAAATTTAAAATAGTTTTGATAATTATAAAACAGAGTTTTAAATTAAACTTATTTCGAACAAAGTAATAAAAGCTTTTAAACGTAGTTCTAATTTAAAATACAACAAAGCTTTTCAATTTTTCAATACTATCAAATTGAATATATATAATACTGCATACATTTTTTGTCATTTAATTTTTGCTAGTTTATTTATAAAATCAATTTGTCTACTCATTATTATATTTATTTACAATAATTAACCAAACAAGTTTTCCCTCAACCCTCTGATTTATAATACCAAGTCATCGTCGAGACAAAGAACTCCTCGTCGTAAATTCATAAAGAAAAGGCGTCCCAAAGAATCAAAGACCTCCATATAAGTATAATCCGCGTAATCGCATTAAAAGTGGCATCGCCTAATGGAACATGAAGCGCACAATATCGCGCACTACACAAATTTGGCCCAAGAAACTGCTTTCACGTCATACTCTGCACCCAAATAATACTTTAATTTTCCCCGCGTTTAATCTGCTTAAATGATTCATACCTATTTTGGGGGTAGATACTCCGTAAAATCGGTGCCTCTAAGTGTGCCCCCCCCCCCTCTCCGTTTTTCCTTTGATCAACGGTGCAGCTTCCATGGGGAAATCGTAAAGCTTACGTATGTGCCTAATTCTACGATCTTTGTATAACACTGCTAATGCTTTATCTTTAGAATTTCATTGAATTTGTAATAGATTAACCATTCCATGATTGATTTTAGTAAGGCAATATGGTTTTTTTATAGGATTAAAATTCTAAATACACAAAAATTTCTTTAAAACAAAAGAACTACAGTTGTTTTAATTAAGGACGCTTAAATTTCTTTTAGCAAATAAAAAGCTTCTTAACTTTCTTCTAGGATTTCCTCAGTTCTAAAGAAAAAACCTCATTTGCTTATTTGAACAAGGTGTATACAGAGCTGCGGGAAAAATGGGTATGAAATAAAACGTTATTCCGCGGGATTCTAAGGAACTCCTAATTACAATCAAATTATCACCAGTGTTTCCCGCGCGAGAGCTCAAGGAAATGAAGGTTACCAGCTGAAAAGCATAAACACTTGCGCGCTCGACCGCGCCATGGCTTGTTTGACTTATCTTAAATTACTAGCAGCTAAAAACATCACAGCGTCTGGGAGTCTCTCTTCACCTCTCCTCGCGGCGTGAATGAACTTTTTTCACCGCTGCTTCCCCCGCAGCCTCGAAACTGTCTCAACGGCGAAATCGTGCACCGCGGCAAGAATGTACTTCCTCTGTTTACGCTACTGTCTTGTGCCGCTGCTGCTGCGCTCCACTGACGAAGACGCTCGCTCTCGGCACACGGGAAACGCCGCAGACGTCGGGCGTTGACAACTCGTCAAAGGCTCCCGGCTCGCGCTCGCCGTCTCTGCGTTTCTTGGAAATTTCCGCTCCTTCTCTCTCCACCCTGCGGTTGTGTAGCTGCAACGTGAGAAAATAAATTTTCTTTTTTAATTATTCGATTGCGAGCCACTGCGGAGATTGTATTCTTAGAGTAAGATAAATAAATGCTGCGAGAAGTGGTGCATGTGTAAGTAGTGTAGTTATTCAATATGCTAGTCTCTTGATGTTGCTAAAAGGTAGTTAGTTTTCCGATCTATAAATTGCACGCCTCAAAAACATAGTATTAATTGGGGTTGAATATCCTCTCTTAAAAAAGTGTTGGCAGGATGTTGTGAAGCACTTAAATACACGATTTCATTGGTTACAGGAGGATCAGTTTCGAATGGAGCCAAAGTTTAAAAAACTGTTGTATCAATATTTTAATTCAAATTTATGAAAGAATTATGTACGTTTGTTTAAATAGATTCTTAAACAAATCATTTAATGTATAATTCTCTTAGAATTTGTATAAGGATTTTATTTTAAACTAAATTCTTATTTAATATTATTTTCTAACCTAAAAAATTAGAATCATCGTAATTATATTGTTGTATATGACACTAATAGTGCGCAAGAATTTTCGCTAGATATGTAAAAATTGTAGAGGGTTACTTAAAATGGAAAAAGAAATAACTATTAATACATTGAATGACATATTACGTTAATGGAAAGTAAATGTAAATAGTAAACTTAGCTAAAATTACGATACAGTATAAAAGAATCATATTTTTATTACGATAAACTTATCTTCTGCAACAATCTTAAAATATGCATTCAAGCTAATTTACGCAAAAGCTAACTTTATTTCAGATCAGGGGGGCTACTTCAATGTGCACTTATGTTATTTTTTATGTTATTTATTTTATGCCCGTCTTTTACAACGGAGCGATGACACGTTGGAATCATCTCTCGTCATGTAAGGATAATAAGAAAACATATGCATAGACTGGTCGGTTCGTCTTTCCTTACGATTTTTTACCTGTTCCACGTGTCATTCACGAATTTTTTTAATAGCTTGAATATGTCGACATATTATGGCACTGTCGTCGGGAAATTCAATACTTTTGGTGTGCAACGAAAACTCAGGAAACTCAAGAAGCGAGAGAAAAAGTGCAAAGAGTCACGTGTATGCGCCGCTATTTTTGTCTCTGACGTGAGAGAGACGATTTTTTTTCGAAAATGAAGGACCCAATGTGTGATATTTTTCTTTCCTCGTTTTTTATGCAACAGTTTGAAGAGACGTAAATAAATTTAAGAATGCAGATGGTACATCATGGTGATTTCGAATAGTTAATTTCTTCAAGCTAGCTTTATGCAAGCTAGAAAGATCGAATTAAAAAATATTCAATAATGAAAAGTGTAACATATTGGAATAACAAGAAAAGAAGTAAAGAATCATCGACTGGTGTATTCTAAAAATTAACGGCATTTATGAATGTAGCCTTTCGTAAAGCCATAACATTCCCCGAGGGATCGTTAAGGTATTTCTTTCGTTTTTACGGCACATTTTTATAGCTTTCTAAAGCTGATCGTTTGCAACGCTCGAATGAATATTTTTCAAATAAAATTTCGTTCAAATCATCTGTCACATAACTACTTTTTAAATAAAATGTAGAATATATAGTCTTAGAATATCTGATCTCAGTCACAAATAACATTTGCATCGATTCAATTTTAAATCGGGTTATTTCCATTATACAGATAAAACCTTATTTAATTAACCGCTCATAGATCAACGTTGGTGTCACCGAACAGAATTTAGACAAAAATTGAAGCGAACCAACATTTTCGGAATAACTGAAATTCATTTGTAATAATGAAATCCCTTTAATTTCTATCCATCCCGATATAGCTTCAGACAAAAAATACTTCATTTGCCATAGCCACCCCGCAAAACGATTCAATCATAGAAAATTTACATTTCATTAAAGTAAACTGAAAAAAGAAAAAAAAAGAATGTCCGTCGCAGATATATCAATTCAAACAATAATATAAATTCGGCGCCCGAAATAAAACTTATTTCCATACATCGTGCAGCACTCAGCTATAGTGATCCAATCAATGGGCTAATTTAAATTTTCCCCGAAACATTCAATCAATACTTTTTCCAATAATTAGCCTCCCACTCTGCACTCTGAACGTGGCAATGCAACAAAAAAAAAAAAAAAAAAAAACAAAGCCTGTAGAGTTCCTCCTCGTCGAGCCGGCGTAAAATTCCTGGTTCTCTTTACGAACGAGAGGGAGAGAGAGAAAAAAAGCGCAATCACACACACGCACACACACACACACAACGGCGGCTTCGATCGCCCGTCTAAATAACTCACCATTGGCTCGCGCTCGCGGCCGACGACGACGACAACGACGTCTCGGGGCTCAGCCAACACGCAGCGTCTCTCTTTCTATCTGACCATTAACGACGTCTAAAACGAACGGGAAAAAGGCCATCGTGCCATAGAGGGAAAAAAATAGAAGCTAGCTTAGCCGCTGGTTGCGCACAACGTCGGTAGCGGCAACAGCAGCAACAGCAGCGGCAGCAGCAGCAGCTAGAAGAGATTTATCGGGAGAGAAACGGCTGAGTAATATACGAGGGGTTATTGGGTAATTTCTGCCTGCCGGCCTGGCCGTAGTACTGCACCGCGCGAGCGCCTTGCACAGCCAGAAGCGGGAACTGTCGCAACTTAATATCGATCCGGTAATTCTCACGGCACGGTGGTGGTGCTGTGTTTCACTCGCTTTGTCTCTCTCCCTCTCTCCCTCTGGCTCTAACTCGCTCTCACTCCCTTGGCACCGTTGCCACCCTCTCACTCTCTTGCGCGACCAGCTCGCGCGCGCGAAGGGCTCACCTCACTTTCGAACTACGACCGCAACGGTATAGCGGCCGAGCCGAGTCAGTCGCAATCAATATGGCATCCTACTTATCTCCATGCCAGCTTCACTTCCACACCGCGCTCGTTCTATCTTCCTCCCTACCTCTCTCCCTCTCTCTCACCCTCTTCCAACCTCACTACCACTACTCTCGTTCTTTCTCGCTCGCTCGTTCGACTCGACTCGGCTCGCTTCATTGATTTCCGCGGATTTTACCCCTTTCTTTTTGCTTCCCTTTGTAATACAGACCTTTTTCAGAGTTGGATTTTTTGGGCGGTAATCACTTCATTTGTAACCGTCGCGACGCCAAATGAGCTTCGTCTGGTTATTTCTTTTTGTCGAGTTGCGCATATCGAGTATCAATGGGTAATGGAATAATTTATATAGGAATGGATCTCACTTGACTCGATGAATTTTGAGCATATCGATTTAACACCGGTTGACTTACTTTCAGCATCACATTGATGCAATTAAATTCTTTTTAGTGCTGTAACAATGCTGTAACTGAAACAAATCTCTTTTCTGTATTGATTATCTCATCATCTATACATTTTACATTTTAAATCTGTGCATTAAGTACAAATTGTAAAAATAGAGCTAATTATTTCTGATTAAACGATATGACGTTACACTAAATTAAATAAACAACAATTTTAGCGATAATTTACGTGTGAACTAATTCGAAAATGTAATAATTATCTGAGCACCGAATTTCTGTTCGTGGCATGATAACGTCTGCCCGTCATTACCAAACCCCTGTTGGCCTAGTTTCTAGCCGACCTCTCCCTAATGCATAAATTTAATTATTACACGAATGTAATAATTAATGAAGTTGGTTAGTTAGAATGCTGAAGTTTAACTGTAACTTTCTGCAGTATTAAACGATTTCCATTCGTGTATAATTCAAACGAATAACATATTCTAGCATTATAGAGACAAAAGTTATTGCTGTCTTTGCATACTACATTTCGAATTAAAAAGGTATTAAGACTTTAAGTAATTAAATTAATGAATAAATAAAAATAATTAATTTATTATTACTATTTTTATATTATATATAATGAAGTTATTTTACAGTAATAATTACTCAGTCAGTAGTCTGAGCAAATATTAATTTATTATTACAAGATCATTATCACTTCAAAATGCTAAATCGTATAATCGCCTTGTAAATACTGTATATTTCATTGCATATTGTAATATATAGCTTTATTCGCAAACAAATCGAGCGATTTGCTACAGCGCATCAACTGCTTTTTCAAGAGAAGCAAAGCAGCTTAGCATTTAGCCAATTCCGCAACAAAAAGTCTCAGTTTAAGCTTCGTTACACATCTAATCCAAATCAATACTATTATATAATATATATATATATTGTTGAAAGTTTAGCTTATATATATATATACGCTAAACTTTCAAACTAACTTCTGGCCTATCCCACGTTCCACTATCACCGGATTAACCCAAAACTCTGCGAAATTCTCACGAATAGACATTCTATTTATTTGAAAGCAAAAGTAGCAAAGAGTCCCCGAGAAAAAAGAGACGAAGCTCGCGATCGGCGGACCACTTCATTTCCTATGGTATATATGCCAACTTTCGCCCATCCATAGAAAAAAAGGACATTTTTCGAACCTGAACACACACGTACACACACTCTTCTATGAGTCCGAGCTCTATTTCATTTTCCTGCAGAGTTCCAGCGATGACCCCCCCCCCCCTCTTTCCAACTACGTAAACGCATTACACACGTTCGTGGCAGCGAAAATGCCTCGGCAGCTCCCGCATACACGTAGGTGAACTTGCCACAAAGTACGGCCGAAGAGGTGAATCTACATCCCCCCCTCTCTCTCTCTCTCTGTCTCTCTCTCTCTCTCTCTCTCTCTCTCTCTCTCTCTCTCTCTCTGGTTCTACATGCCTCTCCACCAGTCGCCCACTTCTGCGTGTTACACCGGCGTCGAGCATTTTATCGACCTACAGCACCTACCTTCTTCATGTGTACGCATATATATACAGTGAGGTCTGGAAGATCCGAAGCTACCGGCTGCCGCGCCGCCATGCAAGGCAAACGTTCACACGCGCCTCGCGCCACGCCTGCACACACTCGTTCGAGTTCGCTGCAGTTCGCGTCGGCAAATGAATCGTTTGTTGCGAAAGATAACGCGCGAGGACCCGACGCTTAACGATCCATCCTCTCTCTCTTTATCTCTCTCTCTCTAGGTGCTCTTTCCTAACCCTCCTCTCCCCCTTACAGGTCTCTTCCTGCACCCTACCCCCTTCCTCGCCCCCCACCCTTAGTATATAGCGATGCTTCGTCGACGAGGCGCTCGGTTGCTCAGGAAGTGATAGTTGCAGAAATTGCACCGAACGCCGCGAGTATATATAGCGGTGGTCATTTTGGACGAAAGAGAGAAAGAGCGAGAGATTGGAAGAGAAGAGAAAATTGTAAATTACCTGAGAAAATCGTAATTGAGGGGAATTTAATTGTATGTAGATGAACGAATTTTCCAAGACTTTAAAATAAGATCGGAATTTTTGGTATAGGGGAGTTGGATGGTGTTTGCACTGAACCTTATGCGTTTAATAAAGTTTACGGCTTTCTTTGCGCGATGGTCTCAAAAATCAGTTTGCCGCAGTTCTCGGAGTTTGACTATTTAAAATGAGGAACGCGCGCGGCCGCCTGAAATGGTAATCCTTCTTAAGAGTTATAGAGTTTAATAACCGAATATTTTCAGAATGGTTTTAGAAACTTGTCTAACAAATTTATAGCTTATGCTTCTTGCAAAGTTTAGAAAAGAACGTATATCAATCTTATAATCGGGAATGGAGAGAACGAACCAGGAAGTTAAGAGAAGTAATGAAAAAAAGCCCTAATCAAATAAAAGTCTGCTTCATTCATAAATCCTCGCGTCATTGCCAATGTTCGTAAATACGATAAGCCAAGTATTGCGCGGGTACTTGAGCCGCGAATGCCGATCATCGCGGCCTCCACAAAAGAAATCAATTGTCAGAGCGAGAAAGAGTGCAAGATTGACGGAAGAGCTTGTATAAACAGCGATGATATCGCATTATTCAATAAAAACGAAGCCTCTAATAATCCATCCCCCCTCCCGTTGGATTTCCATCCATCCGTTCGCGCATTTTTTCACCCGAAAGGAAAATCCTCTCCCGCAAGAGAAATATAGAATCTCATAAACCAGAAATCCCTTATCGCATACAAATGCAGTCAGTTTATCGCCTCATTCCCGCCTGGACAGACGTCGCTTCATATTCATAAACGTCCGGTGGGTGGCAGTATACCGGTGATCCTGGATCCCGATGGAAAGTCGAACAAACACGCAATCCCTTTTCCTCACTCTTTCTCTTTCTCCTGCAGTCAGGTACTTTTGTTTTCTTTCTTTCTTCTTCTCCCACAATTCCATTCTCCTTTCCATTATACACCCCTTCATCTATTTTCTCCCCTCATAACAATCGGGCATCACTTCTGCTCTTCACATTTAATTAAGTTATGATTAATCTCTGTAAAAGATTCTAATCTGACTTAATTAATAATTTTTTGTATTTTCTTATAATAATTATTTTTTAATATGAATCTTTTAATATTAATTTATAGATGTAAATTTTTGAAGAATAATATTCTGCCTGCTAAGGCAACTCAACTATAATTTCCTAAATTTAATGCTACTCATGATTGAAAGGTAATTTGACACGACTAATTTAGTGGTCTAGACGAAGCATTAGTCTGCACATTAATTCAAACTCAAAGTGATGTCTCGTCTCCAATTATTACATTTGATCAATTCCTGCACTAAAGATTTGTGTAAAATATTGTTACCATCCTCAATATTTAATAATAACATTCACTAAGATATAATTATCCTAATTATTTCACTTTAAAATATTATAATTAATCTCATTCCCTGATACTCGACACGGATACGAGTATAAAAAATTCATGAATAAAACATTTAAATACATAAGATAGAACGCAACGAAAATGAACTAGGATTATTCTTACCCGTCTTCAACGTGCATTTTTTAGCTTTCAATTTCGTAATCACGAACAAACGATAGATTGATCGCTAAAGCTAAATATATTCTCACTGCTCATTTAGCACTGACCATTTTCCGCCTTTCTCGTTTTCTCCCCAACCCATCCCATTATCCTCCATTTTTCTTCTCATCTCCAGCAGCGCGGCATTTTGTTTACGTTTTTCCACCCCTCGCTTCTTCACTGTCTCCCGTTCATTTTTTACTTAAACCTATATCGTTTCTTTTACCCAAGCAGGGCTACACAGACCGGCTGCCTCTTCGTCATTGCCTACCTTTGGCCCTTCCGGCGATTGCCTTTCCTCTTCTCTCTCTCTCTCTCTCTCTCTCTCCTCGATATGGAAGACACGACGAAGGACGATCGATCCTCAGTTCACGCGCTACATAGAGGTGTATAAAGTGAGTCTCATTTCTCTCTCATCGACTGGGGGAGGCTAGTGCTCCGGCTCGCCTCCTAGTTATATGACTCCAACAAGTGTTTGAAACTTCTGAAGGGAAGAAGATAGACGTCCGTTGCATCCATCTTCTCGGTCTTGGAGCTTGTGCGCGCGAGAGAGAGCGGCCCTTTTCCACCTAAGACAAACAAGAAGCTGCGGTTAAGCGCGCGGGAAGAAGATGAGCCAACGCTCATACTTGGGCTCCCCGCGTTTGAAGTCCGAGCTTCCCGCGAGCACAATGAGAGCTGCTAATGTATCCAGAGTATGGCAGGCCAGTGCTTCTGGAGCCTGCACTTTATGCCGCATTACTTCTGCCTTCGAGAGCATAATGTACATACTGAACTAACATATATGTAACCGTGTGATAAGATAAATGTACTCGATAAACTTAAATTTTATTGCTGTATTGAAACAACGTATATAATATCGCAATTTACTCACGTTGTTACGTTTTAACAGTAGAAATTAATTTTTAAATACAAGTTTAATTACGTTAGAGAAGTCAATTAAGTGGTGACAAACAGACATGACAACAAGTTAAAGGAAAGCGTGTAAAAAGAAACTCAAGCTGGCTTACCAATATCAACTTTGAACCCTCTTAGTAGTAAAGGTGGAGCGCACAAACTGGACAATGAAGGAGATAATACTACACGGAGAAAAATAGTTCACTAAAAATTGCGAGAAACTTCATGAAAAATTACTATAATATTAAGCAATGGTGAGACAGAGTCGCTATTTACTAATGTTTAGTAGACAGTGTAGTAAAATTGATGTATGCTAAGTTCAAGAAAATATTATTATAATAATTAGTATACCAGTATAGCAATTTTGAATTTATTTACTCTTAATTATTGCTATACCAGAAGAATGTTTTTAAAAACTAAAATAAATTTTGGATTCAATACTATATGTTTTTCTATTTAATGAAGCGCGGAGAATTCTTATTTTCTAGAATTATCAAATTAAACCTGAATTGATATTCCATTTTTTGACATACTTATGTTTAGACAAAGTACTCATTGGATTCGCAACGCATTTTTTATTTTACATTTCAAAAACGCTCGCCTGTTTCGTAAACATATAAAGCCACCTATTTTATAACACCTAACTTCCCTATACTGATGTATCGCTACTTTAACGCATAATCGCATGTAAGAGCCCGATCGGAAAATATTTAAGACAACCGTAAGTGTACGTAAGGGTCTGACGTGGCGGCCTTTACAAGCCCTTAGTAAGGAACGTAACAATGCAGACGCCAGGCCCTGACATGTTACGCGATACATGTAAGGCTAGCCGAGTCAGTACCGTAATAAAGCCTTATCAAAAATGTAGGATAGAATAAAGAGAATCTTATACATTTTAAGGACTAATAATGTTTAAGCAAATGTTTAATTTATTATATGTATATATATATAATAT